>CM046346.1:25513182-25708866 GCA_025403435.1 Artocarpus heterophyllus
CTCCGTGAATAGAAACATTGGCACGTTGTCATAGGTGACGATGTGTTGCATCGGGACATAAAGTGAATTGATTTCGATTAATAATTCTGTGTCTGCAAATCGATTCACTTTCGACAGTCATTTGTATTGTATCTTAATCATGAGATGAATTGTGGGCCCGTTGTCTCGACTTGTGTCTTTTGATGTGCCAAAGGGTGACACCCACATCTCAATAGTGGTATGCATACCGGTACGTTAGAGGCATGACTCTTGATAGCGTAGACTTGTTATTCATAGATATGGAATCCATAGCTCTTCTTTACGAGTAATGATATCCTCTTATATGCGTTGTCCTGTAATTGGAAAACTGGAGCGCTCAACCATTTGGATACATAGGTGTAACCGAATAATATACTATCTTTGGATGGTAAGTTTTCTAATGGTGAGACAATGGAACGTAAGATAAAAATAATCGGGAAGGTAAGACAGAACTTGTCCTTAAGCCGATTATGGATGATCATATGGGGATGCGATACACTATGATATGTCATGGAGACTTAGCTACACGAGCTTCGTAATTCTATAAAGTTAGAGAGCGCAGCTCCAAGCTTTTAGTGGAGTAGTGTTGGAGTTGATAATTGTGAAATGTATATCTGGGATAGTGGGTTTCATAATTATCATGAGCTTGAACTTTATAGGTCCATTTTGGTCCCCTTTGCTATCTCACAAAATCCTGTAACGACACGGCATGCTTTTCCAATAATTGGTGACTTATGTCGGATTTATCAGATTGGTTTAAAATTTGTAAGAATCAAATAATTCATGTCTGTTTATCGGTTGAATTAATTTTGTAAGAAATTAGTTCAAGATAAACTTGTTGAATTATTGCGATCAGATAATTCTTGTCTGTTTATCGGTTGTTTTAATTTTGGACAAATTAGAACAAGATAAACTTGTAGAATTATTGTGAATTGATTTATTTTCTTAGAGATTATCTTGATAAAGATTTTTTTCATCAGATAACTTCTCTATTGGGTTATTTGAATCAAAACTGAGACTTTATCCTTTAGAATCTCAGGTGGAAAATAAAAGATTCGCGGAGATTTTTTCTCGGGAGTTCGGCCTGCCGGATGACGTGTTCGGCCTACCGATCAGAATGTTCGGCCTGCCGATCAGTGGGAGATAAGATTACGCGTTTTCACGCGGATCTTATCAGATATTGATCCGAACTTGATTCTGTTTCGAGTTTTTGAGACCTAATCTGATATGAACTGACCCCATGACCAATAGCTATAAAAAGGGGGTGAGTCTCATGATTTACTCTAATCAGTCGAGAGATTAAGAGTGATACTCTTCCAGTGAGCATCTGAAAACTCCCTGAGAGCTTTTTTTTAACAAATCACGAACACTAGCTTTGGGTTCTCTCTATTGGTTGGAAGGAGAGTCACCGGTGGAAGAGCTGTACGTGTGAGCCCACACTCACTCCGGTTGTGGATAGAGAATAGCAAAGAAGACCAGTTGGTTGAGGCTCTTTTGGAACGTTACTTCTCTACACAGGTTGCGGAGGTTCTTCGGTACACTGAGGTTAGTAAGATTTGTCTAATTTATACATATAACATGTCAAACTTGTGTTTTGGAATTTACTCTGATGAAATTTTTTAAAATTTCACTGCCTACTTTGTTTCCAATAATTGGTATCAGAGCAGAGGTTTTTACATAAATTTGCAAGTTTGTGATCATGTTATATGCATAATTTTGTGATCTTAATCTCTCCTATGCTTGAATTGAATTTTATAGAGAGATGACACTCTAGGTTTCTATATAATATATATGTTGTCATGGATTATGTGGTGAATGTTTATTAATTAATTATGATTGATTAAATCGTTGTTTAATTATTTATTAATTAATTAATACCGGTTATGGTTCCTTAGTGGTTAGAATGTGTATATAGGTTTTTCATGTAATTAGATGGCAGACTATCATCTCCGTCTAGGAATTGTTATTTAATTTTTAATTTGTAAGAATTTTGTACTTAAATAATTATTCGGAGAAGACGGAACGAGAAGTCGGATCTTAAAGATTGATGATGGCGCCTCCAGGTGTTTCCTGAGCCTCTAATTTTATGTTTTTGAATTGCTGAAAATAAAATTGATGAATTGCATTAAAATTGTATTTTCTGGATTAAGGGTTTTCTGCTCGGTCGCATGCCGAACCTCATAGTTCGGCAGGCCGGACGTATGGTCCGGTAGGTCGACAGTGGAGCAGAAATTTTGGTGCTCTACTGGCCGGCCGAATTTTCAAGTTTGGCAGGCCGAACCTCCATGATCGGCAGGTCGATCACCCAGATCAGCCTGCCGACCGAGACCTGCCGAGTGTCCAGAAAAGGTGTAATTTTTTCGGTGCAGTTTTAATTTTATTTTTGGGATGATTCTGAGAAACATTAAATTTGGATATGACCGAAAATATGAAGTATTCGATTCATACGGGATTGAAGACTTCAAGATGGATATTACATGAAGAAGGATACAGCTTGAGGATTCAAGGATGAAGAATCGATAAATGTCTCGATTATTCTCTTGTAATCTTTGTTTTCTATTCTCTAGAGTGGAACCATAATATTACGGTTATTATTATTTTGCTTGTAGTTTTGCTTGATTGCTTTGCTTGTCTGCATTCTAATATGATTTACCATGTATATTGGTAACATGTCATATAGAATATGGAGTGCTGCTCATATTAAAATTGTTCATGCATAGTTTTAAAATAAAACCTTGACTTCAAAAGATTGAGTGGGAAAAGGTTTTCGAAGAGAGGACCTAAGGCCTCCATCATTGGTCCATAGGAAGAACATGGTGGTCCCAACCCCTAGGAAGGAATTTCTATCATGTGCCAAATTGGATCTCTGAAAGGATAAGGTATTTTAGTATGATTTAAGGTTGCACACCCCTAGGTGGTGATTATAAATCATGGATAAAATATTAAAACGATGGTTATACACTCACGTTAATTTTATTATTAACCTCCCCTAGGAGCTCTGTTAATAAAATTAATGGCCAAAGAAATGATTATTAGTATATGCTGGATCATACGGGTCCAGGATGGCATATATTAATCAGGAGGGGATCCGTGTTCCTGATTGAATTTGGCATGACACCCCTAGGAGCTTGTTGAATTCTGAGTTGGGAATTATCATTGTAAGGTTGTGATATTTTCAAGGTTTGGACACATAAACACATTTGTATGATTTTACATGATTGTGTTATCTTACTAAATTATTATATATGTTTGCTTATGTTTGGCATATGATTCTTTATTGTAGATTTAAAATGTCTAAAAACGCTTTATCATCGATACTTGACAAAAACCAATTAACCGGTAAGAATTATAACGATTGGAAACGAAACCTGGACATCGTCCTATCCTTTGAGAAACTGAAATATGTACTGACAACCCTTGTCCTCCCGAGCTTACGGGAGACTCAAGTAATGAGCAATTCCAAGCGTACGACTGCTGGAAAGATGCTAATGATCAGGCCCGCTGCTATGTTATGGCTAGCATGAACAATGTGCTGCAAGCTCAACATAAGGATTATGAGACTACGAAGCAGATCTTGGATAATCTTGAGGACATGTTTGGAGGCCAGGCCATAACAAAGGGGCAAGGAGTGCTTCGAAAACTCTTGAACTGTAGGCAGAGACCGGGGACATCTGTAAAGGAGCACATGATGTTGGTCATGGGTTACCTCGCTGAGGCTCAAACCAATGGAGCTGACATCAATGCTGAAACTCAGATGACTATGGTCTTTGAGACTCTAGCTAAGGAATTTATTCCATTTAGAGCTACTTTTAATTTAAGCAATAGACGGGATATAACCTTGACAGAACTGATGAAACAGTTACAGGAGTTTGAACTACTGATCAGAGAGTCTCCTGCTGGTGGTGAGGCCAACGTGGCAGCTGCTTCTGGTTCCAATCCTAACTCTAGGAATGGAAAGAAGCAACGGGCCAAGAGTAGGAAGTCTTCTATTCCTGCTGCTAACAAGAGCAAGAAGAAGAAGAAGAAGAACCCAAAGAAGCTTAAGTGCTTCTTCTGTGGTAAGGTTGGGCATATAAAGAAGCATTGCACGGACTTCCTTTCCAAGGGAGGTAGGTGTGATCTTTTATATTTAGAAACTTGTTTGGTTGAGGAATCCAGTGACATCTGGGTCATAGATTCTGGTGCAACTAATCATGTTTGTGTTTCTCTGAAGGGATTCAAAGAAACGAGAAGTCTACTATGTGAAGACTTAACGCTTCGGATAGGTGATAGATCCTTGGTCTCAGTGAAAACAGTGGGAGATATCCATCTTTACTTTGATAATTATAGGAATTTATTTTTGCGAGATTGTTTTTATGTTCCTAAATTTAAAAGGAATTTATTTTCTGTATCTTCTTTATTTAAAGACTCCTACGTGGTATCTTTTAATGAAAAAGTAGTGATTTGTAAAAACAAATCTTTTATCTGTTCTGGATGGATGCAAAATAATCTATATTTTATCAAACCTAAGATGGACTTATTGCTTAATGCTGAGATAAATGATAATAACTCAAAAAGACTTAAAACTTCTCACTCTAATAAGACTTATCTTTGACATTTGCGCCTTGGCCATATTAACCTGAATAGGATTCAATGGTTGGTAAGGGATGGACCTTTAAGTCACTTAAAGGTGGAATCTATACCTCAATGTGAGTCTTGTTTGGAGGGTAAAATGACCAAAAGACCATACGGGTCTAAGGGCAATAGGGCCGAAGGGGTTCTAGAACTTGTGCATAGTGATGTTTGTGGGCCGATGAACATCCTGGCACGAGGAGGGTATGAGTACTTCGTCACTTTTATTGACGATTACTCAAGATATGGGTATGTGTACCTAATGCACCACAAAAGCAAAACTTATGATAAGTTCAGGGAGTTTCGGGTTGAAGTGGAAAAGCAATTGGGTAGACCCATAAAGGCACTTCGATCTGATCGAGGTGGGGAATACCTTTCTGATGAGTTCTTGGGACACTTGTTAGAGAATGAGATTTTATCCCATTTGACTGCGCCGGGCACTCCGCAGCAGAATGGCATAGCGAAGAGAAGGAATAGGACTTTGTTGGACATGATTAGGTCCATGATGAGTTATTCATCATTGCCTTTATCCTTTTGGGGATATGCACTACAAACTGCATGTTATCTTTTGAACAATGTGCCTTCAAAATTGGTCCCTAAAACTCCTCACGAGTTGTGGACAAGACGAAGGACATCCTTAAACCATATTCGCATATGGGAATGTCCCACTCATGTCCTTTTTAAGGATCCGAATAAGTTGGAAGCACGTCCAAAAGTTTGCGTGTTTGTAGGATATCCAAAAGCGACTAAGGGGGGTTATTTTTATAACCCTAAGGAAAATAAAGTCATGGTTTCAACTAATGCAACTTTCCTTGAGGAGAGTTACATGGATGACTTTAAACCTTGAAGCAAAGTGGTGCTTGAGGAGTTAAGGGGTGATCTGTTCACTCCAAAGGTTCCGAACGAAACCATTCCGATCGGTGTAGAAAACCAAACAAACCTAAACAACAACCTCAGGGGCTTCGGAGTAGTGGAAGGATCGGACGTCAACCTGAGAGGTATATGTTCAATGGGGAGGTCTTCTTGGCTAAACCAGATGAACATGACAGGGATCCTTATACTTACGCAAAAGCTATGGAGGATGTTGATTCAAGACTCTAGACAGAGGCCATGAACATTGAGATGAAGTCTATGGAGACTAATCAAGTCTAGGACCTCGTGGATCTTCCCGAAGGGGTAAAACCCATAGGGTGTAAGTGGATCTACAAGAGGAAAAGAGGAGTGGATGGAAAGGTCAAAACCCTCAAGGTTAGACTGGTAGCTAAGGGTTATACGCAAAAGGAAGGAATCGATTATGAGGAAACCTTTTCGCCTGTAGCCATGCTTAAGTCCATCTGGATTCTCTTGTCCATAGCTGCCGCTCTCGACTACGAGAATTGGCAGATGAATGTCAAGACGGCTTTTCTGAATGGCTATCTTGATGAGTCCTGTTGGAAACAAAGTGCGCAGCGAAATTTTAAAAAAATTTCATCAGAGTAATTTCCAAAACACAAGTTTGACATGTTATATGTATAAATTAGACAGATCTTACTAACCTCAGTGTGCCGAAGAACCTCCGCAACCTGTGTAGAGAAGTAACGTTCTAGAAGAGCCTCAACCAACCGGTCTTCTTTACTATTCTCTATCCACAACCGGAGTGAGTGTGGGCTCACACGTACAGCTCTTCCACCAGTGACTCTCCTTCCAGCCAATAGAGAGAACCCAAAGCTAGTGCTCATGATTTGTGAACAAAAGCTCTCCGGGAGTTTTCAGATGCTCACTAGAAGAGTATCACTCTTAATCTCTCAAATTGATCTCTATTGATCTTAGTAAATCATGAGACTCACTCCCTTTTTATAGCTATTGGTCTTGGGGTCAGTCCATATCAGATTAGGTCTCAAAAACTCGACACAGAATTAAGTTTGGATCAATATCTGATAAGATTCGCGTGAAAACGTGTAATCTTATCTCCCGCTAATCAGCAGGCCGAACATTCTGATCGGCAGGCCAATCAGGCCAGTTCGACAGACCGAACACGTCATCCGGCAGGCCGAACTCCCAAGAAAAAATCTCCGCAAATCTTTTATTTTCCACCCGAGATTCTAAAGGATAAAGTCTCAGTTTTGATTCAAATAACCCAATAGAGAAGTTATCTGATTAAAACAAACTTTATCAAGATAATCTCTAAGAAAATAAATCAATTCACAATAATTCTACATGTTTATCTTGTTCTAATTTGTCCAAAATTAAAACAACCGATAAACAGACAAGAATTATCTGATCGCAATAATTCAACAAGTTTATCTTGAACTAATTTCTTACAAAATTAATTCAACCGATAAACAGACATGAATTGTTTGATTCTTACAAATTTTAAACCAATCTGATAAATTCGACATAAGTCACCAATTATTGGAAAAGCACACCGTGTCGTTACAGGACTTTGTGAGCTAGCAAAAGGGCCCAAAATGGACCTATAAAGTTCAAGCTCATGATAATTATGAAACCCAATATCCCAGATATACATTTCACAATTATCAACTCCAACGCTACTCCACTAAAAGCTTGGAGCTGCATTCTCGAACTTCATAGAATTACGAAGCTCGTATAGCTAAGTCTCCATGACATATCATAGTGTATCGCATCCCCATATGATTATCCATAATCGGCTTAAGGACAAGTTCTGTCTTACCTTCCCGATTATTTTTATCTTACGTTCCATTGTCTCACCATTAGAAAACTTACCATCCAAAGATAGTATACCATTCGGTTACACCTATGTATCCAAATGGTTGAGCGCTCCAGTTTTCCAATTACAGGACAACGCATATAAGAGGATATCATTACTCCTAAAGAGGAGCTATGGATTCCATATCTATGAATAACAAGTCTACGCTATCAAGAGTCATGCCTCCAACGTACCGGCATGCATACCACTATAGAGATGTGGGTGTCACCCTTTGGCACATCAAAAGACACAAGTCGAGACAACGAGCCCACTATTCATCTCAGGATTAAGATACAATACAAATGACTGTCTAAAGTGAATCGATTTGCCAAGACAGAATTATTAATCCAAACCAATTCACTTTATGTCCCGATCCAACATGTCGTCACCTATGACAACGCCCCAATGTTTCTATTCACGAAGTCCAACTCCGATGGTCAAGACAAACCAACTCCCAAAAGGGACATAGACAACATAAAGCGCCCAACTTTATTCCCTCGATTGCGGATCATATGTTTTAGACCGTCACCTTAAGAATCGTGTCTTCCGCATAATCAGTCCATCATATGCCCAATTCTTAAGGTTCAGACTGACAGTCTCAGACTACTGTTCGCTTATCATACGTTCAACAAATATGAACGTAAAGAGGACAAGATTTGGTAAATATAAATGAATAAATTCTTTATTGATAAAAATGTCTCAAAAAATGTATTACATTTTTACTCCTTAGGGCATACATGTCTAACAATCTCCCACTTGCACTAAGTGAGTAAATACAGCAAATTTCGCATCCCCAAAGCTTTCACATGCCTCTCAAAGACTCTCCCAGTAAGTGTCTTCGTAAATGGATCAGTTAAATTGTCCTCTGACGCGATCTTGCACACCATGACATGCTCGCCTTCAACGAAGTCCTTTATCACATGATACTTCCGATCAATATGCTTACTCTTCTTGTGAAATCTTCGTTCCTTAGCATTGGCCACCACCGCACTGTTATCACAGTACAGTGATACCGCCTTATCCATACCAAGAACTACCTCAAGATCCCCAAGGAACTTACAGAGCTACATTGCTTCTTTCAAAGCATCACTAGCAGCCACATACTTGGCCTCCATCATTGAATCCAAAGTGCAATCTTGCTTCGTACTTCTCCAACTGATGGCACTGTCGCCTAGCGTAAACATAAACCCCGAAGTCGATTTCCTAGAATCCAGACAGGATTGAAAATCTGAATCAGTGTATCCTAGAGGAGTTAAATCCTCACTCGAATACACAAGCATATACCCTCGAGTCCTTCTCAGGTACTTGAAAATATGCTTTACCGCAACCCAATGGTTCGGTCCTGGATCCGCCTAAAATCGACTTACAATCTTGACCGCATAACTAATATCCGGTTGTGTGCAAAGCATGGCATACATGAGACCACCCACTACCGAAGCATAAGGCACCTTCTTCATGTATTCTCTTTCTTCATAAGACTTTGGTGAGTCTTTCTTAGAAAGAGTAATTCCAGACCTAGATGGTTGCTCGCCTTTCTTGGAATCCTACATTGCAAACCTCCTGAGAATTTTTTCTATATAGCCGGCTTGGGACAAAGCTATCATTTTGCTCTTCCTATCCCAAAAGATTTGGATACCGAGAACAAAATTTTCCCCACCCAAGTCCTTCATGTCAAACTACTTGGTCAACCACAATTTGACTGATGACAACGCCCCAATGTCATTGCCAATTAGTAGAATGTCATCTACATAGAGCAGCAGAAAAACCACCTTCCCATCCTTTATGTTTTTATAAACACATGGTTCATCCACATTTTGTGAGATCCCATAAGTCTTGATCACTTGATCAAATCTTATGTTCCAAGAACGAGATGCCTGCTTAAGTCCATAAATTGACTTTAGTAGCTTACAAACCTTACCATCTTGACCTGTGACCTTGAACCCATCTAGTTGTTCTATATAAATGAACTCATCAAGATAGCCATTCAGAAAAGCCGTCTTGAAATCCATATGCCAAACCTCGTAGTCGAGAGTGGCAGCTATGGACAAGAGAATCCAGATGGACTTAAGCATGGCTACAGGCGAAAAGGTTTCCTCATAATTTATTCCTTCCTTTTGCGTATAACCCTTAGCTACCAGTTTAGCCTTAAAGGTTTCAACCTTTCCATCCACTCCTCTTTTCCTCTTGTAGATCCACTTACACCCTATGGGTTTTACCCCTTCGGGAAGATCCATAAGCTCCTAGACCTGATTAGTCTCCATAGACTTCATCTCTATGTTCATGGCTTCTGTCCAGAGTCTTGAATCAACATCCTCCATAGCTTCTACGTAAGTAAAAGGATCCCTGTCATGTTCATCCGGTTCAGCTATGAAGACCTCCCCATTGAACATATACCTCTCAAGTTGACGCCCGATCCTCCCACTACGCCAAAGCCCCTGAGGTTGTTGTTTAGGTTTCTTTGGTTTTTCTACACCGATCGGAATGGTTTCGTCCAGAACCTCCGGAGTGAACGAATCACCCCTTAACTCCTCAAGTACCACTTTGCTTCGAGGTTTAAAGTCGTCCATGTAACTCTCCTCAAGCAAAGTTGCATTAGCTGAAATCACGACTTTATTTTCCTTTGGGCTATAAAAATAACCCCCTTTAGTCCCTTTTGGATATCCTACAAACACACAAACTTCCGAACGTGCTTCCAACTTGTTTGGATCCTTAAACAGGACATGAGCCGGACATCCCCATATGTGAATATGGTTTAAGGATGTCTTACGTCTTGTCCACAACTCGTGAGGAGTTTTAGGGACCGATCTTGAAGGCACATTGTTCAAAAGATAACATGCGGTTTGTAGTGCATATCCCCAAAAGGATAAAGGCAATGATGAATAACTCATCATGGACCTAATCATGTCCAACAAAGTCCTATTCCTTCTCTCCGCTGCACCATTTTGCTGCGGAGTGCCTGGCGCAGTCAAATGGATAAAATCTCATCCTCTAATAAGTGTCCCAATAACTCATCAGAAAGGTATTCACCACCTCGATTGGATTAAAGTGCCTTTATGGGTCTACCCAATTGCTTTTCCACTTCAGCTCGAAACTCCATGAACTTGTCATAAGTTTTACTTTTGTGGTGCATTAGGTACACATACTCATACCTTGAGTAATTGTCAATAAAAATGATAAAGTATTGATACCCTCCTCGTTCTAGGATGTTCATCGGTCCATAAACATCACTATGCACAAGTTTCAGAACCTCTTCGGCCCTATTGCCTTTAGACCCGTATGGTCTTTTGGTCATTTTACCCTCCAAACAAGATTCACATTGAGGTATAGATTCCACCTTTAAGTGACTTAAAGGTCCATCCCTTACCAACCTTTGAATCCTATTCAGGTTAATATGGCCAAGGCGCAAATGCCAAAGATAAGTCTTATTAGAGTGAGAAGTTTTAAGTCTTTTTGAGTTATTATCATTTATCTCAGCATTAAGCAATAAGTCCATCTTAGGTTTGATAAAATATAGATTATTTTGCATCCATCCAGAACAGATAAAAGATTTGTTTTTATGAATCACCACTTTTTCATTAAAAGATACCATATAGGAGTCTTTAAATAAAGAAGATACAGAAATCAAATTCCTTTTAAATTTAGGAACATAAAAACAATCTCCCAAAATTAAACTCCTATAATTATCAAAATAAAAATGGACATCTTCCATTGCTTCAGCAATGACCAAGGATCCATCGCCCATCCGAAGCATTAAGTCTTCACATAGTCGACTTCTCATTTCTTTGAATCCCTACAGAGAAACACAAACATGATTAGTTGCACCGGAATCTATGGCCCAGATGTCACTGGATTCCTCAACCAAATAAGTTTCTAAATATAGAAGATCACACCTACCTCCCTTGGAAAGGAAGTCCTTGCAATGCTTCTTAATATGCCCGACCTTTCCACAGAAGAAGCACTTAAGTTTCTTTGGGTTCTTCTTCTTCTTCTTCTTGCTCTTGGTAGTAGCAGGAATAGAAGACTTCCCACTCTTGGCCCGTTGCTTCTTTCCATTCCCAGAGTTAGGATTGGAACCAGAAGCAGCTACCATGTTGGCCTCACCACCAGCAGGAGACTCCCTGATCAGCAGTTCAAACTCTTGTAACTGTTTCATCAGTTCTGTTAAGGTCATATCCTATCTATTGCTTAAATTAAAAGTAGCTCTAAACAAAATAAATTCCTTAGATAGAGTCTCAAAGACCATAGTCATCTGAGTTTCAGCATCGATGTTTGCTCCATTGGTTTGAGCCTCAGTGAGGTAACCCATGACCAACATCATGTGCTCCTTTACAGATGTCCCCGGTCTCTGTCTATAGTTTAAGAGTTTTCGAAGCGTCCCTTTCCGCTTTGTTATGGCCTGGCCTCCAAACATGTCCTCAAGATTATCCAAGATCTGCTTCGCACTCTCATAATCCTGATGTTGAGCCTGCAGCACGTTGTTCATGCTAGCCATAACATAGCAGCGGGCCTGATCATTAGCATCTTTCCAACAATCGTACGCTTGGAATTGCTCATTACTTGAGTCTCCCGTAGGCTCGGGAGGACAAGGGGTTGTCAGAACATATTTCAGTTTCTCAAAGGAAAGGACGATGTCCAGGTTCCATTTCCAATCGTTATAATTCTCACCGGTTAATTGGTTTTTGTCAAGTATCAAAGATAAAGCATTTTTAGACATTTTCAATCTACAATAAAGAATCATATACCAAACATAAGCAAACATATACAATAATTTAGTAAGATAACACAATCATGTAAAATCATACAAATGTGTTTATGTGTCAAAACCTTGAAAATATCACGACCTTACAACGATAATTCCCAACTCAGAATTCAACAAGCTCCTAGGGGAGTCATGCCAAATTCAATCAGGAACACAGATCCCATCTTGATTAATATATGCCATCCAAGACCTGTATGATCCAACATAAACTAATAATCGTTTCTTTGGCCATTAATTTTATTAACAGAGCTCCTAGGAGAGGTTAACAATAAAATTAACGTGAGTGTATAACCACCGTTTCAATATTTTATCCATGATTTATAATCACCACCTAGGGGTGTGCAACCATAAATCATACTAAAATACCTTATCCTTTCAGAGATCCAATCTGGTACATGATAGAAATCCCTTTCTAGGGGTCGGGACCACCATGTTTTTCCTATGAACCAACAATAGAAGCCTTAGGTCCTCTCTTCGAAAACCTTCTCCCACTCAATCTTTTGAAGTCAAGGTTTTATTTTTAAAATCATGCATGAACAATTTTAACATGAGCGGCACTACCTATTCTATATGACATGTTGTCAATATACATGGTAAATCATATTATAATGCAGACAAGCAAAGCAATCAAGCAAAGCTACAAGCAAAATAATAATAACCATAATATTATGTTTCCGCCCTAGAGAATAGAAAACAAAGATTACAAGAGAATAATCGAGACATTTATCGATTCTTCATCCTTGAATCCTCAAGCTGTATCATTCTTCATGTAATATCCATCTTCAAGTCTTCAATCCCGTATGAATCGAATACTTCATATTTTCGGTCATATCCAAATTCAATGTTTCTCAGAATCGTCCCAAAAATAAAATTAAAACAGCACCGGAAAAATTACACCTTTTCTGGACTCCTAGCAGCTCTCGGTCGGCAGGCCGATCTGAATGTTCTGCCTGCCAATCATCGAGGTTCGGCCTGTCAAACGTGAAAGTTCAGTCTGCCAACAGAGCACCAAAATTTCTGCCCCACTGTTGGCCTGCCGGACCACACGTCCAGCCTGCCAATCTGTGACCTTCGGCGTGCCGAACTGTGAGGCCCGGCATGCCGACCGAATAGAAAAACCCTCATTCCAGAAAATACAATTTTAATGCAATTCATCAATTTTATTTTTAACAATTCAAAAACATAAAATTAGAGACTCAGGAAATACCTGGAGGCGCCATCATCAATCTTCTAGATCTGACTTCTCGATCCGTCTTCTCCGAATAATTATTTAATTACAAAATTCTTACAAATTAAAAATTAAATAAAAATTCCTAGACGGAGATGATAGTCCGCCATCTAATTACATGAAAAACCTAGATACACATTCTAAGCTCTAAGGAACCATAACTGGTATTAACTAATTAATAAATAATTAAACAATGATTTAATCAACCCTAATTAATTAATAAACATTCACCACATAATCCATGAGAGAGAACCCAATAGAGAGAGTGTGGACTCACACGTACAACTCTTCCACCGGTGACTCTCCTTCCAACCAATAGAGAGAACCCAAAGCTAGTGTTCGTGATTTGTGAACAAAAGCTCTCAGGGAGTTTTCAGATGCTCACTAGAAGAGTATCACTCTTAATCTCTCAAATTGATCTCTATTGATCTTAGTAAATTATGAGACTCACTCCCTTTTTATAGCTATTGGTCTTGGGGTCAGTCCATATCAGATTAGGTCTCAAAAACTCAAAACAGAATCAAGTTCAAATCAATATCTGATAAGATTCGCGTGAAAACGCGTAATCTTATCTCCCGCTGATCGGCAGGCCAAACATTCTGATCGGCAGGCCAATCGGGCCAGTTTGGCAGCCGAACACGTCATCCGACAGGCCGAACTCCCGAGAAAAAATCTCCACGAATCTTTTATTTTCCACCCGAGATTCTAAAGGATAAAGTCTCAGTTTTGATTCAAATAACCCAATAGAGAAGTTATCTGATCAAAACAAACTTTATCAAGATAATCTCTAAGAAAATAAATCAATTCACAATAATTCTACAAGTTTATCTTGTTCTAATTTGTCCAAAATTAAAACAACCGATAAATAGACAAGAATTATCTGATCGCAATAATTCAACAAGTTTATCTTGAACTAATTTCTTACAAAATTAATTCAACCGATAAACAGACATGAATTATTTGATTCTTACAAATTTTAAACCAATCTGATAAATCCGACATAAGTCACCAATTATTGGAAAAGCACGTCGTGTCGTTACAGGATTTTGTGAGCTAGCAAAGGGGACCAAAATGGATATCATTACTCCTAAAGAGGAGCTATGGATTCCATGTGGTTGAGCGCTCCAGTTTTCCAATTATAGGACAACACATATAAGAGGATACCATTACTCCTAAAGAGGAGCTATGGATTCCATATCTATGAATAACAAGTCTACGCTATCAAGAGTCATGCCTCCAACGTACCGGCACGCATACCACTATAGAGATGTGGGTGTCACCCTTTGGCACATCAAAAGACACAAGTCAAGACAACGGGCCCACTATTCATCTCAGGATTAAGATACAATACAAATGACTGTCTAAAGTGAATCGATTTGCCAAGACAGAATTATTAATCCAAATCAATTCACTTTATGTCCCGATCCAACACGTCGTCACCTATGACAACGCGCCAATGTTTCTATTCACGGAGTCCAACTCCGATGGTCAAGACAAACCATCTCCCAAAAGGGATATAGACAACATAACAATCTTTACATGAATAAAGCGCCCAACTTTATTCCCTCGATTGTGAATCATATGTTTTAAACCGTCACCTTAAGTATCGTGTCTTCCGGATAATCAGTCCATCAATGCCCAATTCTTAAGGTTTAGACTAACAGTCTCAGACTACTGTTCGCTTATTATACATTCAACAAATATGAACGTAAAGAGGACAAGATTTGGTATATATAAATGAATAAATTCTTTATTGATAAAAGTGTCTCAAAAAACGTATTACATTTTTACTCCTTAGGGCATACATGTCTAACAAGTCCATCTATATGGAACAACCAGATGGGTTCAATGTCGCAGGTCAAGAGGGTAAGGTTTGTAAGCTGCTAAAGTCTATTTATGGACTTAAGCAGGCTTCTCGTTCTTGGAACATAAGATTTGATCAAGTGATCAAGACTTATGGGTTCTCACAAAATGTGGACGAACCAAGTGTTTACAAACACATTATGGATGGGAAGGTGGTTTTTCTACTGCTCTATGTAGATGACATTCTGCTAATTGGCAATAATGTTGAGGCGTTGTCATCGGTCAAATTATGGTTGACCAAGTAGTTTGACATGAAGGACTTAGGTGAGGCTAATTTTGTTCTCGGTATCCAGATCTTTCAGGATAGGAAAAACAAAATGATAGCTTTGTCTTAGGTCGGCTACATAGATAAAATTCTCAAGAGGTTTACAATGCAGGATTCCAAGAAAGGTAGGCAACCATCTAGGTTTGGAATTACTCTTTCTAAGAAAGACTCTCTAAAGTCTGAGGAAGAAAGAGAATACATGAAAAAGGTGCCTTATGCTTCGACAGTGGGTAGTCTCATGTTTGCCATGCTTTGCACACGACCGAATATTAGTTATGCGGTCGGGATTGTAAGTCGATTTCAATTGGATCCAGGACCGAACCATTGGGTTGCGGTTAAGCATATTTTCAAGTACCTAAGAAGGACTCGAGGGTATATGCTTGTGTATTCAGGTGAGGATTTAACTCCTTTAGGATATACTGATTTGGATTTTCAATCCTATTTGGATTCTAGGAAATCGACTTCAGGGTTTGTGTTTACTCTGGGTGGCGGTGCCATCAGTTGGAGAAGTGCGAAGCAAGATTGCACTTCGGATTCAACGATGGAGGCCGAGTATGTGGCATCTAGTGATGCTTCGAAAGAAGCAGTGTGGCTCAGCAAGTTCCTTGGGGATCTTGAGGTAGTTCCTGGTATGGATAAAGCGGTATCACTGTACTGTGATAACAGTGCGGCGGTAGCTAATGCTAAGGAACCAAGATTTCACAAGAAGAGTAAGCATATTGATTTGAAGTATCATGTGATAAAGGACTTCGTTGAGGGCGGGCATGTCATGGTATACAAAATCGCGTCAGAGGACAATTTAGCTGATCCATTTACGAAGACACTTACTGGGGGAGTCTTCGAGAGGCATATGGAAGTTATGGGGATGCGAAATTTGTTGTATTTACTCTCTTAGTGCAAGTGGGAGATTGTTTGACATGTATGCCCTAAGGAGTTAAAATGTAATACGTTTTTGGTGACATTTTTATCAATAAAGAATTTATTCATTTATACATACCAAATCTTGTCCTCTTTACGTTCATATTTGTTGAATGTATGATAAGCAAACAGTAGTCTGAGACTGTCAGTCTAAACCTTAAGAATTGGGCATATGATGGACTGATTATGCGGAAGGCACGATTCTTAAGGTGACAGTCAAAAACATATGATCCGTAATCGAGGGAATAAAGTTGGGCACTTTATTCATGTAAAGATTGTTATGTTGTCTATATCCCTTTTGGGAGATGGTTTGTCTTGACCATCGGAGTTGGACTTCGTGAATAGAAACATTGGCCCGTTGTCATAGATGACGATGTGTTGGATCGAGACATAAAGTGAATTGATTTGGATTAATAATTCTGTCTCGGCAAGTCGATTCACTTTAGATAGTCATTTCTATTGTATCTTAATCCTAAGATGAATAGTGGGCCCGTTGCCTCGACTTATGTCTTTTGATGTGCCAAAGGGTGACACCCACATCTCAATAATGGTATGCATACCGGTACGTTGGAGGCATGAGTCTTGATAGCGTAGACTTGTTATTCATAGATATGGAATCCATAGCTCCTCTTTAGGAGTAATGATATCCTCTTATATACGTTGTCCTGTAATTGGAAAACTAGAGCGCTCAACCATTTGGATACATAGATGTAACCGAATGGTATACTATCTTTGGATGGTAAGTTTTCCAATGGTGAGACAATAGAACATGAGATAAAAATAATCAGGAAGGTAAGACATAACTTGTCCTTAAGCCGATTATGGATGATCATATGGGGATGCGATACACTATGATATGTCATGGAGACTTAGCTACAAGAGCTTTGTAATTCTATAAAGTTTGAGAGTGCAGCTCCAAGCTTTTAGTGGAGTAGCGTTAGAGTTGATAATTGTGAAATGTATATCTGGGATATTGAGTTTCATAATTATCACGAGCTTGAACTTTATAGGTCCATTTTGGTCCCCTTTGCTAGCTCACAAAATCCTGTAACAACACGGTGTGCTTTTCCAATAATTGGTGACTTATGTCGGATTTATCAGATTGGTTTAAAATTTGTAAGAATCAAATAATTCATGTCTGTTTATTAGTTGAATTAATTTTGTAAGAAATTAGTTCAAGATAAACTTGTTGAATTATTGCGATCAGATAATTCTTGTATGTTTATCGGTTGTTTTAATTTTGGACAAATTAGAACAAGATAAACTTGTAGAATTATTGTGAATTGATTTATTTTCTTAGAGATTATCTTGATAAAGTTTGTTTTGATCAGATAACTTCTCTATTGGGTTATTTGAATCAAAACTAAGACTTTATCCTTTAGAATCTCGGGTGGAAAATAAAAGATTCGTGGAGATTTTTTCTCAGGAGATCGGCCTATCGGATGACGTGTTTGGCCTACCGAACTGGCCGGTTCGGCCTGTCGATCAGAATGTTCGACCTACCGATCAACGGGAGATAAGATTACGTGTTTTCACGCGGATCTTATTAGATATTGATCCAAACTTGATTCTGTTTCGAGTTTTTGAGACCTAATCTGATATGGACTGACCCCAGGACCAATAGGTATAAAAAGGGAGTGAGTCTCATGATTTACTCAGATCAGTCGAGAGATTAAGAGTGATACTCTTCCAGTGAGCATCTGAAAACTCCCTAAGAGCTTTTGTTCACAAATCACGAACACTAGCTTTGGGTTCTCTCTATTGGTTGGAAGGAGAGTCATCGGTGGAAGAGCTGTACATGTGAGCCCACACTCACTCCGGTTGTGGATAGAGAATAGCAAAGAAGACCAGTTGGTTGAGGCTCTTCTGGAACGTTACTTCTTTACATATGTTGCAGAGGTTCTTTGGCACACTGAGGTTAGTAAGATCTGTCTAATTATACATATAACATGTCAAACTTGTGTTTTGGAAATTACTCTGATGAAATTTTTTAAAATTCCACTGCGCACTTTGTTTCCAACCGGTTATACGCTGACCCTAATTTTATTATTAACCTCCCCTAGGAGCTCTATTAATAAAATTAATGGCCAAAGAAATGATTATTAATATATGCTGGATCATACGGGTCCTGGATAGCATATATTAATTAGGAGAGGATCTGTGTTCCTGATTGAATTTGGCATGACTCCCCTAGGAGCTTGTTGAATTCTGAGTTGGGAATTATCGTTGTAAGGTTGTGATATTTTCAAGGTTTTGACACATAAACACATTTTTATTTTTTACATGATTTTGTTATCTTACTAAATTATTATTATATGTTTGCTTATGTTTGGTATATGATTCTTTATTGTAGATTAAAAATTTCTAAAAACACTTTATCATCGATACTTGACAAAAACCTATTAATCGAAGAGAATTATAATGATTGGAAACGGAAACTAGATATCGTCATGTCCTTTAAGAAATTGAAATATGTGCTGACAATCCCTTGTCCTCCCGAGCCTATGGGAGACTCAACTAATGAGCAATTCCAAGTGTATGATCACTGGAAAGATGCTAAAGATTAGGCCCGCTGCTATGATATGGCTAGCATGAATAACGTGCTGCAAGCTCAACATTAGGATTATGAGACTGCAAAGCAGTTCTTGGATAATCTTGAAGATATGTTTGGAGGCCAAGCCATAAGAAAGTGGTAAGGGGCACTTCGAAAACTTTTAAACTATAGATAAAGGCTAGGGACATCTGTAAAGGAGCATGTGATGTTGATTATGGGTTACCTCGCTGAGGCTCAAACCAATGGAGTAGATATCAATGCTGAAACTCAGATGACTATGGTCTTTGAGACTCTGTCTAAGGAATTTATTCCGTTTAGAGCTACTTTTAATCTAGGCAATAGACGGGATATGACCTTGACGGAATTGATGAAACAGTTACAGGAGTTCAAACTACTGATCAAGGAGTCCCCTACGGGTGGTGAGGCCAACATGGCAGCTACTTCTAGTTCTAATTCCAACTCTGGGAGTGGAAAGAAGCAACGGGCCAAGAATGGGAAGTCTTTTATTCCTGCTAGCACCAAGAGCAAGAAGAAGAAGAAGAAGAAGAAGAAGAACCCAAAGAAGCTTAAGTGCTTCTTTTGTGGGAAGGTCAGGCATATCAAGAAGCATTGCAAGGACTTCCATTCCAAAGGAGGTAGGTGTGATCTTCTATATTTAGAAACTTGTTTGGTTGAGGAATCCAATGACATTTGGGTCATAGATTCCAGTGCAACTAATCTTGTTTGTGTTTCTCTACAGGGGTTCAAAGAAACAAGAAGTCTGCTACATGAGGACTTTAAGCTTCGGATAGGCGTTGGATCCTTGGTCTCAGCAGAAGCAGTGGGAGACGTCCATCTTTATTTTGATAATAATAGGAATTTTTTTTTGCAAGATTGTTTTTATGTTCCTAAATTTAAAAGGAATTTAATTTCTGTATCTTGTTTATTTAAAGACTCCTACTTGGTTTCTTTTAATGATAAAGTGGTGATTCGTAAAAACAAATCTTTTATCTGCTCTGGATGGATGCAAAATAATCTATATTTTATCAAACCTAAGATGGACTTATTGCTTAATACTGAGATGAATGATAATAACTCTAAAAGACGTAAAACTTCTCACCCTAATAAGACTTATCTTTGGCATTTGCATCTTGGTCATATTAACCTAAATAGGATTCAAAGGTTGGTAAGGGATGGACCTTTAAGTCACTTAATGTAACACCCGCCTATTTTTATGTAATGAATTAGGTAAGTTAGTAACGACGCTAATGATATTTTATTAATAACTTATGATATACGTAATGATACATGATGTTGATGTTACTAACTTTTATGTCAAGTTTTATGACAGGCGATGACGGCATGGAATCGTTGTGCTCAAGTGTTCATGATTATTTTAATGTATGTTTAATTATGATGCAATGATGTATGAATGTTTTAATGTATGGCATTTATGGACAGTTTGGCAGGCCAAAATTTTAAAATCGGCAGGCCGAAATGTCTGCCCGAGATTGGCAAGCCGAAGAAACCCATCACCATGCCAAACTTGGTGGAACCGGCAGGCCGAACACGGCTGACGAACAGTTAGTAGAAATCTTTCCAAAATTATGGCTAAGTTAATTACGTTAATTAGATGATTTAATGTGATTAATTGACATAATAATGGAATGATTTTATCAGTTAAGGAAATAAGGGGTTTGATTATGCATTGATTTGTGTTAATTTAAATGGTTTCCCATTTAAATAGGGCAAAACATGGTAAGTGATGAGTGAGAGTTTTGACTTTCCTTTTTCTTCTTTCTCTCCTTCACGCCAATTGCCACCTAACAATCAGAATTTCTGACTTAGTGGAGGGACTTAATGAAGGGCAATGAATGTTCATTATACTTGTTACGTTAAATTTTTTTTAACGACTCTTTTCCTCACACGTTATTCTCTCCTCTCATTCACTATATGAGACATTCTTTTTTTGATTTTCTCTCATTCTCACGTTTTTCTCTCACAGTTCTAAGACATTCTCTCATTCTCATTCTTCCTCTTCTCTTCTCCACGAATTTCTCTCTCTATCCCAAAAATTCTCTGCAAGAAAATTGTAAGAAAAGTTCTATTTTCCTTGGTTAAAATCAAGGATTTTGAGAAGAAATTTCAAGGTAAGAATTTAGTTTTTTCCAGTGTTTTTGAAAAGAAATTCTCTTCCTCAATTTGTCTACAATATTCTTCTTTAGGTATTGTATTTGTTCTGAATTTTTAATATGTTATGCATGTACGTATTATGAGATGATTTTTTTTTTTAAGTTTCATGTCTTCTCGGTTTTTATGAAAATAAGAATTCTCTATCTTCTACCCCTCACAGTAAATTTTATTGTTTAATCTTGATGTATGAAAAATGTATTGATATTTAAGGGGTAAATATGATGTTTTTCATGAAAGTTGTCAAGAATGTGCATGTATGATATATGATGAAGGTATTTTATGTTATTTTTAAGAAAACTATTTTAACAATGTTATTTCTGGATTTTGTTTATGAAATGTTATGTATGTTTAAATGATTTTATGATTATAAAATAATTTTATGCATGATAATATGATGATTGTATGAAGTTTTAAATTAAATATATGTATTTTAATTGTACGAAAATGTTTTATTTAAAAGATAATTATGTTTAAAATGTATGGTTTGTTTTTATATGCTTAAGGTAATTTTTATAATTTAAGAAAAATTATAATAACATGTTTATGTGATGACAATGTTTATGGTTATGAATTATGTTTGTAATATGAGATGAATGTATGTATATGTGAATGTTATATGAATGGATGATTTATGCTATGATGTTAAGTATTGATTTTATTGTGTTTTAAATGGAAAAATGGCATAAGCACTCAAGAAGCGAGCACATCGAGACCGCGGCGTCATCACCAAAAGTATTTTAAGGTTAAGTAAGCTAGCTGTTAAAGTAAGAACATTCTCACCTGCAACATGACACGTTTTTACAAGATTTGATGTTATGTTCATAATGATATTCATGATGATTTTATGGATATTTTTCTTAAGAATTTCTATGAAAGATTTTCATGATTTTAAGTTGTGCATGATGATTTTGGCATGTTTCAAAGTATGAAAATTGTGTATATATGTATCACCTAATAAGTGTTGCACACCAATGTTATGAAATGAAATATTATAATGTCATGTTTGGTTTTGGATTAGCTACCCTTCTCCTCTCATGACGGCGCGCCTATGATGATGTTTATGGTGCAACACTTGGGCCCTTAAGATAAAAAGGAATAAGTTTTAATATGGCCAATGTAATGAAAGATATGTTTCTATGAAATTGTGCTTAAAGCACTTTTATGGTATGATGACAATGATGATGATGATGTTTATGTAATGTTTTAAGTTGTGAGAATTATATGTACTTACTAAGCATTAGCTTAATCAAGTTTTATGTCATGTTGCAGATAAAGGTGACAAAATCATGGATTAGGTGGAGGACATGGAAAGGCGTGTGAGCACCAAGCACGATGAATTGTAACCAGAAGCACGCCAAGAAGAACGTTTTTATGTTTTTAATCAAGTTATATATTTTGAACATATTTTTTTTGTTAAGTTTTAAGAATACTTATACTATGGTTTTATAAGTTATTTTATCATTTTTTTATGAATTATGAACTTCCGCAATATTTTATGAAAAGATGGTTTGTTAAAAAAAAATCAAGTTTTTCTCAAAGATTTTGGCTCGGTCGGTCTGCCGAAAATCCTTGGTCGGCCTGTCGAAGTCTGAAAGTTCAGTCTGCCAATCATGTTTTTGGCCTGCCGAACATTGATAAGTTTTTGGTCTGAATTGCACAGCCTCTGCCGGCCTGCTGGTTGAGGGAACTCCGGCCTGCCGATCATGTCTGGCCTGCCGAAGTCCAAGTTCGGCCTGCCGAACTGTGGGAGTAAATGACTTTTATATGATGTGTTGATTAAGGAGATTTCATGTGATGTTTTGATAAGTCCTGATTTTACAACTTGATATACCTATATTATTAAATAAGTTCGTGATTAATTTAAAGTATAATTGAATAAATTATGATATAGAATAAGTTAAACAATGTTATTTTAAACAATGATAAGTTATATAAAAAAAAATTAGATGTATGAATGGATCCTGGTTATGTATGTTTAACTACGTTTATATTTAAAAACATCGTATAAGCTATGTAATTATGTTTATCTTTAAGGTTTAATAAGTATGAATGTATGAATGTAACGATATCTGTGACGTCCGAAATAAGGGGCGTTTTAGGCTTTGATATCAGAGAGATTTTTCGATTACAATTCATATCGCCACACATCAATCCAAGTCCTCCAAGTAAGTATGTTATTAAGTAGATGTATTGATGCAAGTATGATGATAAGATTAAGGTTTGAATGTTTAATGATTAACGATTAAGTAGTGAAAACCTGTCTCATAATTGGAAGATTATTTCTAAGACCTAATTCTTTTAGGAAATTTACGATGGACGGCTACAGAAGAATGCAGACTCGCACCCAGACCAATGAAAGACTTATGACGATGATTGCTAAACTGCAAAGGCAGTTGGAGGATCAACGAAGGGAAATTGTTGCTTTAAGGGCCAACGGCCAGAATGACGAACGACGAGGCAATGATGTGCCTCTTCCTCCTCCTCCGCAACCACAGGTCAACGAAGTCCCAGCTCCTGCTGCTGAACCAAGAGCAGCATATCAGGAACCTCTTCTGGTCAGATGGAAGAGAGTCAAGCCAGCGGACTTTAAGGGTTCTAAGGATCCGCTTGTAGCACAGGGATGGTTAAAGACGATCGAAGCCACTCAAAGACTTATGGATTTCACAGACAACGAGAAGGTCCTCTGTGCCTCGTACTGCCTCACCATGGAGGCTAGGATATGCTGGGATGGCATCGAACAAAGCAGGAATGTTAAAGAAATGACATGGGCTGACTTCGTTCATGAATTCAACACGAAGTTCTTCCACATGAATGTCACGAGGAAGCATTATGAGAAGTTCGAGAGTTTACGACAGAGGGATATGTTAGTCACTGATGTGGTGACAAAGTTTGACCAGCTTGCCCGTTTATGTTCAGGGATGGTTATGAATAAAGGTGAAAGGGTCAGAAGGTTGATCAGAGCCCTTAGACCAGACATTGCTGCAATTGTTGATGGGGCATGTCCGCCAAGGACCCAATAACAGGTTGTTATGAGGGCTCAACGTGCTAACTTTCATCTGTCAAAGTTAAGAAGGAACCAGCCTCAGCCCAACCAACAGGTCAACAACGCAAACAACCAGAACCGCCCTCCCCACAGGAACAACAACAACAACAGCAGTAACAACAACAACAACCAGAACTAGAGGAACAATAAGAGGAAGGGCAATCCTCCACAACAGCAGGGCCAAGACAATAAGAGGCACAATGACAGTCAGCGCAACAACAATGACAGGCGATTTCAACTGTGTGCCAAATGTGGAAAGAAGCATCCAGGGGAATGTCGCTTGGGAACAAACCAATGTTTCATCTGTGGGCGTGAAGACCACTTTGTAAAGAATTGCCCCAAGTTGATGAATGCCAATGCCCCGCAGAGACCTCTTCCTCAAGCCCAGCTTCATCAGATGTAAGCCTCCCTTGAAGGGCCACTTATTAGTCAAGGGAGAATTGAAGCTCCACCGACGAATGCTCGAATCTATGCCATAACGAAAGAACAAGTGGCTGCAGAAGCTTCCAATGTGGTCACAGGTCAGATAACAAGCTTATTTAACGATGCTTATGTTCTTTTTGATACGGGTGCCACACATTCTTTTGTATCTATGTCATATGCTAAGAAGTTAGAGGTTCGTTTAGAGCCTATGAGACAGGGATTCACTACGACACTACCCTCTGGGGAAGTGATATTATCCATGCACTGTTTGCATGTAGTACCCCTATGGATTTCTAATAGGGAACTTTTCGTCGACCTCATTGTGATCGACATGCATGACTACGACATGATTCTTGGGATGGATTTCGTAAGTAAGTATAATGCCTCTATCGAATCCCGAAAACGAAAGGTGATCAGAAGTTCATTTATGTTGGCGAGTCCAGAAAGAAACCCAACATGTTTTTATCGGCAATGAAAGCAAGGAAGTTATTAGCAAGTGGCTGCATGGGCTATCTGGCGAACGTTGTAGACAAAAGCCAAGAAGGAAAGACAAGAATTGAAGATGTGAATGTTGTTCATGAATATAAAGATGTGTTTCCTGATGATCTGACAAGTTTACCGCCAGAAAGAGAAGTTGAATTTGAGATTGAGCTCGTTCCAGGCACCAATCCAATATCAAAAGCACCTTATAGAATGGCCCCAGCAAAATTAAAGGAGCTTCACATGCAATTAAAGGAGCTACTTGACAAAGGATTTATCGGGCCAAGTCATTCACCATGGGGTGCTCCAGTTTTATTTGTAAAGAAGAAGGATGACACTATGAGACTCTACATCGACTACAGAGAGCTAAACAAGGTGACGATCAAGAACAAGTACCTGTTGCCTCGAATTGATGATTTTTTTGATCAGCTCAAGGGTGCATCGGTGTTCTCAAAGATTGATCTATGATCAGGATATTACCAGTTGAAGATTAAAGATGGAGATATTCCCAAGACTACTTTCAGGTCGAGGTATGGTCACCATGAATTTGTGGTTATGCCTTTTGGTCTAACGAATGCACCTGTTGCCTTTATGGATTTGATGAACAGAGTATTCAAGGATTTCCTCGATAAATTTGTTGTTGTATTTATCGATGATATTCTTGTCTATTCTAAGAATCACAAAGAGCATGAGGAGCATTTAAGGATTGTACTGGAGACTTTAAAAAGACACCAGTTATATGCAAAGTTCTCCAAATGCGAATTTTGGCTGGATAAAGTGTCATTCTTGGGGCATGTTATTTCAAAGGATGGGATTATGGTTGACCCTGCTAAAGTAGAATCTGTTCTCAACAGGAAGCAACCGATGAATGCAAGTGAAATAAGGAGCTTCTTAGGTTTAGCAGGTTATTATTGGAGATTCGTAGAAGATTTCTCCAAGATAGCAGCCCCACTCACGAACTTGACTCGCAAGGGAAAGAAGTATGAATGGACGGATGCGTGTGAAAAGAGTTTTCAAGAACTGAAGAAAAGGTTAACGACAGCTCCAGTGTTGGCAGTTCCTGAAGGAAATGATGGGTTCGTAATCTATAGTGATGCATCCAAGATGGGCCTCGGAGCTGTATTAATGCAAAATGAAAAGGTGATTGCTTATGCTTCAAGACAACTGAAGGACTACTAAAAGAACTATCCTACTCATGACCTCGAGTTAGCAGCAGTCGTTTTTGCATTGAAGATATAGAGACACTACTTATATGGGGTCCAATGCAAGATTTTCACTGATCATCAAAGTCTGAAGCACTTCTTCACGCAAAGAGATATGAACATGAGACAACGAAGATGGCTAGAATTGGTGAAGGATTACGATTGTGAAATCTTTTATCATCCTGGTAAAGCTTACCGAGTGGCTGATGCTTTAAGTAGGAAGTCAGTTGCCACGTTGTTGTCTATGCAAGCAATGTCTCCACCTTTAAGGAAGGAGATTCTAGACTTCGGTTTGGAACTTATAGCAGGCCAGCTATCCGCACTCTCTCTTGCTCCGACGATGTATGATGAAATTCAGAGTAAGCAAGCTGACGACGTAAGCCTTGTAAAGATCAAGCAAGAAATGAAAGAAGGAAAATGTCAAGAGTTTCGTAATGCAGATGACGGAATTCTGTACATCAAGGACCGTTTATGTGTTTCCAATGTTGATAATTTAAGGGAAAAGATCTTGGCAGAAATTCATGACACTCTTTACTCTATTCATCCAGGTGCAACAAATATATATAATGATCTAAAAGGTAATTTCTGGTGGTTTGGAATGAAACGTGATGTTGCAAAGTATGTGAACAAATGTATGGCATGTCAGCAAGTAAAGGCTGAACACTAGAGACCTGGTGGTGAACTGCAGTCTATCCAAATACAGGAATGGAAATGGAAAGACATAGCAATGGATTTCATTACCTGTTTGCCTAGAACTATGAATGGCTATGATGCAATTTGGCTAGTTGTGGATCGACTGACGAAGACGGTGCATTTCATTCCTATCAAGATCACTTACTCTATGGAACAGTTAGCGGAACTCTATGTTAAGAAGATTGTACGACTTCATGGGATTCCCAAGTCAATCATCTCAGATCATGATGGCAGGTTCACATCTAAGTTTTGGAAGAGTGTACAGACTACAATGGGAACCAGGCTTCATTTCAATACAGCTTTTCATCCTCAGACTAACGGCCAAACGAAGAGGACGAACTTGATTCTAGAAGATATGTTGCGAGCATGTTCTCTCGATTTTAAGACCAGCTGGTGTAAAATGTTACCGTTACCAGAATTTGCTTACAACAACAGCTTTCAGGCGACAATTAGGATGGCACCATATGAGGCTCTGTATGGATGAAAATGTAGGTCGCCTATATGTTGGCACGAAGCTGGTAAAAAGAAGATGATGGAAAGCGTCGATGCTGAAAGAACCGATTTTGTGAATGAAACTTCTGATATGATAAAGTTGATAAGAAGAAGAATAGAGACCGCTCAAAGCCATCAGAAGAGTTATGCTGACAAGAGAAGAAGACCCTTAGAGTTCGTCGTGGGCGAATATGTGTTTCTGAAAGTTGCACCAATGAAAGGAGTTATGAGATTTGGGAAGAAAAGCAAGTTAAGCCCAAGATTCATCGGTCCTTATGAGGTGGTTAAACGAATAGGCAAAGTAGCTTATCAGCTGAAGTTACCATCTGAAATGTCCGCAATGCACAATGTATTTCATGTCTCCATGCTCAAGAAGTATGTTTCGGACCCTACACATGTAATTGATCCACAAGTGATCGAGATACGAGAAGATTTAAGTTACGAAGAAAAGCTAATAAAGATACTCGATCAAAAAACCAAGACCTTGAGGAATAAAGAATTTCCATTAGTCAAGGTTTATGGCAAAATCAGCAAGTCGAAGAAGCCACATGGGAACGTGAAGATGACATGAGAGCTACGTATCTGCATTTATTCTAAGTTTCGAGGATGAAACTTTTATAAGGTGGGGAGAATTGTAACACCCGCCTATTTTTATGTAATGAATTATGTTAAGTTAGTAATGACGTTAATGATATTTTATTAATAACTTATGATATACGTAATGATATATGATGTTAATGTTACTAACTTTTATGTCAAGTTTTATGACAAGTGACGACCGCATGGAATCGTTGTGCTCAAGTGTTCATGATTATTTTAATGTATGTTTAATTATGATGCAATAATGTATGACATTTATGGACAGTTCGGTAGGCCAAAATGTCTACCCGAGATCGACAGGCCGAAGAAACCCATCAGTAGGCCAAACTTGGTGGAACCGGCAGGCCGAAGGGGAAAATCGGCAGGCCGAACACGGCTGACGAATAGTCAGCAGAAATCTCTCCAAAATTATGGCTGAGTTAATTACATTAATTGGATGATTTAATGTGATTAATTGGCATAATAATGAAATGATTTTATCAATTAAGGAAATAAGGGGTTTGACTTTACATTGATTTGTGTTAATTTAAATGGTTTCCCATTTAAATAGGACAAAACATGGTAAGTCATGAGTGAGAGTTTTGACTTTCCTTTTTCTTCTTTCTCTCCTTCATGCCAATTGCCACCTAACAGTCAGAAATTCTGACTTAATGGAGGGACTTAATGAAGGGCAATGAATGTTCATTATACTTGTTACGCTAAATTTTTTTTTAATGACTCTTTTCATCACACGTTATTCTCTCCTCTCATTCACTATCCGAGACATTCTTTTTCTGATTTTCTCTCATTTTCATATTTTTCTCTCTAAGTTCTGAGACGTTCTCTCATTCTCATTCTTCCTCTTCTCTTCTCCACGAATTTCTCTCTCTCTATCCCGAAAATTCTCTACAAGAAAATTGTAAGAAAAGTTGTATTTTCCTCGGTTAAAATCAAGGATTTTGAGAATAAATTTCAAGGTAAGAATTTAGTTCATGATTAATTTAAAGTATAATTAAATAAATTATGATATGGAATAAGTTAAACAATGATATTTTTTTAAAAAAAATGATAAGTTATATAAAAAAAATTAGATGTATGAATGGATCCTGGTTATGTATGTTTAACTACGTTTATATTTGAAAACATCAGCTATGTAATTACGTTTATGTTTAAGGTTTAATAAGTATGAATGTAACGATATTTGTGACGTCCGAAATAAGGGGCGTTTCACTTAAAGGTGGAATTATACCTCAATGTGAATCTTGTTTAGAGGGTAAAATGACCAAAAGACCATTCGGGTCTAAGGGCAATAGGGCCGAAGGGGTTCTAGAACTTGTGCAAAGTGATGTTTGCGGACCGATGAACATCCGGGCATAAGGAGGGTATGAGTACTTCGTCACTTTCATTGATGATTACACAAGATATGGGTATGTGTACCAGATGTACCACAAAAGCGAAACTTTTGACAAGTTCAGGGAGTTTCGGGCTGAAGTGGAAAAGCAATTAGGTAGACCCATAAAGGCACTTCGATTCGATCGAGGTGGGGAATACCTTTCTGATGAGTTCTTGGAACACTTATTAGAGAATGGGATTTTATCTTATTTGACTGCATCGGGCACTCTATAGTAGAATGGCATAGCGGAGAGAAGAAATAGGACTTTGTTGGACATGATTAGGTCCATGATGAGTTATTCATCATTGCCTTTATCCTTTTGAGGATATGCACTACAAACCGCATGTTATCTTTTGAACAATGTGCCTTCAAAATCGGTCCCTAAAACTCCTCACAAGTTGTGGATGGGTAGGAAGACATTGTTAAACCATATTCACATATGGAGATGTCCGGCTCATGTCATGTTTAAGGATCCGAATAAGTTAGAAGCACGTTTAAAAGTTGGTGTGTTTGAAGGATATCCAAAAGGGACTAAAGGGGGTTACTTTTATAACCTAATGGAAAATAAAGTCATGGTTTCAACTAATGCAACTTTCCTTGAGGAGGGTTACATAGACGACTTTAAACCTCGAAAGCAAAGTGGTGCTTGAGGAGTTAAGGAGTGATCCGATCACTCTGAAGGTTTCGAATGAAACCATTCCGATCAGTATAGAAAATCCAAACAAACCTGAACAACAACCTAAGGGGCTTCGGTGTAGTGGGAGGATCAGGCGTCATCCTGAAAGGTGTATGTTCATTGTGGAGGTCTTCTTGGCTGAACCTGATGAACATGATAGGGATCCTTATACTTATGCAGAAGCTATGGAGAATGTTGATTCAAAACTCTGGACAGAGGCCATGAACGTTGAGATGAAGTCTATGGAGACTAATCAGGTCTGAGAGCTTGTAAATCTTCCCGAAGGGTTAAAACCCATAGGGTGTAAGTGGATCTACAAGAGGAAAAGAGGAGTGGATGGAAAGGTCGAAACCTTTAAGGCTCGACTAGTAGCTAAGGGTTATACACAAAAGGAAGGAATCAATTATGAGGAAACCTTTTCGCTTGTAGCCATGCTTAAGTCCATCTGGATTCTCTTGTCCATAGCTGCCGCTCTCGACTACGAGATTTGACAAATAGATGTCAAGACGGCTTTTTTGAATGGCTATCTTGATGAGTTCATTTATATGGAACAACCAGACAGGTTCAAGGTCACGAGTCAAGAGGGTAAGGTTTGTAGGCTGCTAAAGTCAATTTATGGAGTTAAGCAGGCTTCTTATTCTTGGAACATAAGATTTGATCAGGTGATCAAGACTTATGGATTCTCACAAAATGTGGATGAACAATGTGTTTACAAACACATTAAGGGTGAGAAGGTAGTTTTTCTACTGCTCTATGTAGATGACATACTGCTAATTAGCAATGATGTTGGGGCGTTATCATTGGTCAAATTATGGTTGACCAAGCAGTTTAACATGAAGGACTTGGGTGAGGCTAATTTTGTTCTCGGTATCCAAATCTTTCGGGATAGGAAGAAGAAAATGATAACTTTGTCCCAGGCCGGCTACATAGATAAAATTCTCAGGAGGTTTGCAATGCAGGATTCCAAGAAAGGTGGGCAACCATCTAGGTCTAGAATTACACTTTTTAAGAAAGACTCTCCAAAGTCTTACGAAGAAAGAGAATACATAAAGAATGTGCCTTATGCTTCAGCAGTGGGTAGTCTCATGTATGCCATCTTTTGCACACGACCGGATATTAGTTATGCGGTCGGGATTGTAAGTCGATTTCAGGCGGATCCAGGACCTAACCATTGGGTTGCAGTAAAGCATATTTTCAAGTACCTGAGAAGGACTCGAGGGTATATGCTTATATATTCAGGTCAGGACTTGACTCCTCTAGGATATACTGACTTAGATTTTCAATCCTATCTGGATTCTAGAAAATCAACGTTTTGTGTTTACTCTAGGTGATGGTGCCATCAGATGGAGAAGTTCTAAGCAAGATTGCACTTTGGATTCAATGATGGCGGCTAAGTATGTGGCAGCTAGTGATGCTTCATAAGAAGCAGTGTGGCTCCGCAAGTTTTTTAGGGATCTTGAGGTAGTTCTAGGTATGGATAAGGCGAAATCACTCTATTATGATAGCAGTGCAGCGGTAGCTAATGCTAAGGAACCAAGATTTCAAAAGAAAAGTAAGCATATTGATTGAAAGTATCATGTGATAAAGGACTTCATTGAGGGCAGGCATGTCACGGTGTGCAAGATTGTGTCAGAGGACAATTTAGCTTATCCATTTACGAAGACACTTATTGAAAAGTCTTCGAGAGGCATGTGGAAGCTATGGGGACGCAGGATTTGTCATATTTTCTTACTTAGTGCAAGTGGGAGATGTTAGACATGTATACTCTAAGGAGTAAAAATGTAATAAGTTTTTGGAGATATTTTTATCAATAAAGAATTTGTTCATTGTTTATATACCAAATCTTGTCCTCTTTATGTTCATATTTATTAAATGTATGTTAAACAAATAATAGTCTGAGACTGTCGGTTTAAACCTTAAGAATTGGGCATATGATGGACGAATTATGCGGAAGACACGATTCTTAAGGTGATGGTCTAAATCATACGATCCGTAATAGAGGGAATAAAGTTTGGCGCTTTATTCATGCAAAGATTGTTATGTTGTCTATATCCCTTCTGGGAGATGGTTTGTATTGACCATCAGAGGTGGACTCCGTGAATAGAAACATTAGCACGTTGTCATAGGTGACGATGTGTTGGATCAGGACATAAAGTGAATTGATTTAGATTAATAATTTTGTCTCGGTAAATCGATTCACTTTAGACAATCATTTGTATTGTATCTTAATCCTAAGATGAATAGTGGGCCTGTTGTCTTGACTTGTATCTTTTGATATACCAATGGATAACACCCACATCTTAATAGTGGTATGCATGTCGGTACGTTGGAGGCATGATTCTTGATAGCGTAGACCTTTTATTCATAGATATAGAATCCATAGCTCCTCTTTAGGAGTAGTGATATCCTCTTATATGTGTTATCTTGTAATTGAAAAACTAGAGCGCTCAACCATTTGGATACATAGGTGTAACCGAATGGTATACTGTCTTTGGATGATAAGTTTTTTGATGGTGAGATAATGGAACGTAAGATAAAAATAATCGAGAAGGTAAGACAAAACTTATCCTTAAGCCGATTATGGATTATCATATAGGGATACGATACACTATGATATGTCATGAAGACTTAGCTATACGAGCTTCGTAATTCTATGTAGTTCGAGAGTGCAGCTCCAAGCTTTTAGTGGAGTTGCATTGGAGTTAATAATTATGAAATGTATATATGGGATATTGGGTTTCATAATTATCGGGAGCGTGAACTATATAGGTCCATTTGGTCCCATTTGCTAGCTCATAACATCCTGTAATGACACGCGTACTTTTCCAATAATTGATAACTTATGTCGAATTTATTAGATTGGTTGAAATTTGGAAGAATCAAATAATTCATGTCTGTTTATCGGTTGAATTAATTTTGTGATAAAAATTAATTCAAGATAAACTTGTTGAATTGTAAGGATCGGATAATTCTTGTTCGTTTATCGGTTGATTTGATTTTGGATAAATTAGATCAAGATAAACTTGTAGAATTATTGGAAATTAATTTATTTTCTTAGAGATTATCAAAATGAAGTTGTTTTAATTAGATAACTTCTCTATTGGGTTATTTGAATTAAAACTGAGATTTTATCCTATAGAATCTCGAGTGAAAAATAAAAGATTCGTTGAGATTTTTTATCAGCAGTTTGGCATGCCGATCCTCAAGTTCAGCCTGCCTATCGGGCAACAAAGAGATCACGTGTTTTTCACACAAATTTCATCCGATATTGATCCGAATTTGATTCTGATTTAAATTTTTGAGACCTAATATGATAAGGAATGACCCTAGACCCAACCTCTATAAATAGGGGGTAAGTCACACAAGTTATTTAGATTAATTGAGAGATTAAGAGTGATACTCTGCTAGTGAGAATCTGAAAACTCCCTGAGAGCTTTTGTTCACAAATCATGAACACTTGCTTTGGGTTCTCTCGATTGGTTGGAAGGAGAGTCACTTGGTGGAAGAGCTATACATGTGAACCCACACTTACTCCGGTCGTGGACAGAGAATAGCAAAGAAGACCAGTTGGTTGAGGCTCTTCTAAAATGTCACTTCCCTTCACGCTTTGCGAGAGTTCTTCGGCATACAAAGGTTAGTAAGATCTGGTTAATTTATGCATATAGCATGTCAAACTTATGTTTTAGAAAATACTCTGATGTAAAATTTAAAAAATTTCAATGCGTACTATTTTTCCAAGAGACACTTACTGCGAGAGTCTTCGAGAGGCATGTGGAAGCTATGGGGATGCGAGATTTGTTATATTTACCCACTTAGTGCAAGTCAAAGATTGTTAGACATGTATGCCCTAAGACGTAAAAATGTAATATGTTTTTGGAGATATTTATAGCAATAAAGAATTTATTCATTATTAATATACCAAATCTTGTCCTCTTTACGTTTATATTTGTTGAATGTATGTTAAGCAAACAAAAGTCTAAGACTATCGGTCTAAACCTTTAAGAATTGGGCATATGATGGATAGATTATGCGGAAGACATGATTCTTAAGGTGACGATCTAAATCATAAAATCTGCAATCAAGGGAATAAAGTTGGGCGGTTTATTCATGTAAAGATTGTTATGTTGTCTATATCCCTATTGGGAGATGGTTTGTCTTGACCATCGGAGGTGGACTCCGTGAATAGAAACATTGGCACGTTGTCATAGGTGATGATGTGTTGTAAAGTGAATTGATTTGGTTTAATAATTTTGTCTCGGTAAATTGATTCACTTTAGATAATCATTTGTGTTGTATCTTAATCCTAAGATGAATAGTGGGCCCGTTATGGCTTGTTATCTTGACTTGTGTCTTTTGATGTACCAAAGGATGACACCCACTTCTTAATAGTAGTATGCAGGCCAGTACGTTGGGGCATGACTCTTGATACCGTAGACTTGTTATTTATAGATATGGAATCCATAACTCCTCTTTTGGAGTAGTGATATCCTCTTATATGCATTATCTTGTAATTGAAAAATGGGAGTGCTCAACCATTTGGATACATAGGTGTAACTGAATGGTATATTGTCTTTGGATGGTAAGTTTTTCAATGGTGAGATAATAGAACATAAGATAAAAATAATCGAAAAGGTAAGACAAAACTTATCCTTAAGCCGATTATGGATAATCCTATGAGGATACGATACACTATGATATGTCATAGAGACTTAGCTATACAGACTTCGTAATTCTATGTAGTTCGAGAGTGCAGCTCCAAGCTTTTAGTGGAGTAGCGTTGGAGTTGATAATTATGAAATGTATATCGGGGATATTGAGTTTTATAATTATCAAGAGCTTGAACTATATAGATCCATTTGGTCCCCTTTCCTAGCTCACGACATTCTGTAACGATATGGCGTGCTTTGTCAATAATTGGTGACTTATGTTAGATTTATTAGATTGGTTAAAATTTAGAAGAATCAGATAATTCATGTCTGTTTATCGGTTGAATTAATTTTGTGATAAAATTGATTCAAGATAAACTTGTTGAATTATTAGGATCGGATAATTCTTGTCTGTTTATCGGTTGATTTAATTTTTGAATAAATTAGATCAAGATAAACTTGTAGAATTATTGAAAATTCATGCATTTTCTTGAAGATTATCTAGATAAAGTTGTTTTAATTAGATAACTTCTCTATTAGGTTATTTAAATTAAAACTGAGACTTTATCCTATAGAATCTCGGGTGGAAAATAAAAGACTTGCTTAAAACTGAGAGATTAAGAGTGATACTCTACTGGTGAGAATCTAAAAACTCCCTGAGAGCTCTTGTTCACAAATCACGAACACTAGCTTTGGGTTCTCTCGATTGGTTGGAAGGAGAGTCACCTGGAGGAAGAGCTGTACGTGTGAGCCCACACTCACTCCGATCGTGGATAGAGAATAGCAAAGAAGACTAGTTGGTTGAGACTCTTCTGGAACGTTACTTCTCTTCACGGATTGCGGGAGTTCTTCGGCATTCAAAGGTTAGTAAGATCTGGTTAATTTATGCATATAACGTATCAAACTTGTGTTTTGAAAAATACTCTGATATAAAATTTTTAAAATTCCGCTGCGTACTATTTTTTCAACATCTATAGCATGTTCTACAAAAGTTTTGAGAAAATTTTTATTATATACGTTTCACATGGTAATAACATTTCTACTATTTTTGTGAAAATTGTTTTTCTAAAGCCAACAATTCTTTCTATAAGCAATGATCTGATACACTTTTGAAAACATCTGCTATTATTTTTCATGCCCCAAAAATCTGCTATTGATTTTAATTCCACTCTACAAATATGTTATTTCTTCCATTCTTTTTAGATCTAACCTGAAGGTATACATTTAATGAGTTCAAAAACTGAATGTACTGTTTTTAAATAAGCCTAAAACCCGAGATATAAAATGCTAAATATCTCTAAAGAAAATTTTGAATTGGATGTGGAGTTCTAAACGGTCAATTTGGTAAAAATGTTTAAACTATATTCTTTCGCAAATTTTAACTCCTAACTATATTTGCTGTCATTTTTTTTATATATAAATAAAGTCAAAAACATTAAACTTATCTGCCTTTATTTCGTACTGTGTAAAATGATTAAATTGTCACTGTTAATTTTTACAACAATTTAGGCGGTGATGTCCTCATGAGTCATGACAAATAAATATGTTCATAGCACAAATTTAAAAATCGGATTTAAATTAAGAGACTTTTCGACGGAACTTCTACAAAGGTACATGTTTTAAAACCGTTAAATTTAGTCAAAATTTTTTTTTTTTAAAATTTGACGGTTGAAAAATAGAGAATTACCTGTGAGTATTTTTATTGGTTCCCACGTGAGAAATTATTATTAAAATAAAATCAATATGGTTTAGTTTTTTGGGGCCAAAAACTGTACAGTGTATACTGTCCCATTCCTTGCATGGACTGATCGCTGATCTATGAACAACTCATCATCGACTGTGAAATAGGAAATATCAAAGCAGTACAATAACCAATTGAGTTTAAAATCTGCGAATGGAGAAGAACATCATTGTTGTCCACTGAAGTCCATTGCATTCATGGCTTGCCCGCTCCTGGATCTCTATCATGATTTTTTTTTTCAAAAAAAAAAAAAAGGGCCTTCAGGCAAAGAGGCCACTGATTCATTGATGAGAGAATGGGTACGTGGTGGGACCAAAATTCTTTCCATGTGGCTATTTTGTTACGTTCTTTAATATTTTAACAATGAAGTGCCCTTCTAATAATTCAGTCCCTCGAACAACTGATTTTCTTCTTCCAAGTGTTCAATACTCTAGAATTCATCATGTCTTGCTTTCTTTTTCACATTCATTTTTCGTGTTTATAAATTCTGGAGAAAGCTAATTATTGCTCTAATGTTTGCAAATTATATTATTTGATCAAATGTATCATCCTGTAGGCGGAAGAAATTGAATCATTAGGATGTTTACAACTTCAGTTGTAACTGACATTTTAAAGGAATGTTGAACGGGTCAGTTCGAACCATAGTCTGGACTATTTTTTCATTTATGAACAGTATAAAGCTCTTCCATGTTATATTATAAAGCTCTTATGTGCTATAATAAAAACATTTTTAACCAACAGTTTTAACTACTCTATCAAACACCCAATAAGTTTAAGCATTATAGTATACAAAATCTCTATACTATAATAATTTTTTGCTTTTTACTATAACCGTTGAGAACTTTATACTGTTTACAATTGTATACGATGGATTGATAGTGAAGTTTCAGACACCCTATGCATAGAGTTAGCCACCCCAGCTTTCTTTGTGAAGAATTTGAATATGAGCAACCAAGTTAAATTTCTAGGTGAACTGAAAAGTGAAAATAGTAAATAGGTAAAATCTCATGCTTGATTACCATTCACTATTTAAGCACGTTCATGTTACAAGAATTTGGAATTTCTCATTGTGGCATCAACCACCAGGGGTTTAAAAGAAAGTGGTCTTTTTCAATGCAAACGGTATAAAGCAAAAGAATCCAGGTATGCATACGCTAATACTAATTTCACACCTGACTATTTATTATAAAGTGAAGAGTTTGTATTCTCTAAGTTACCAAAAACAAAAAAAAACAAAAAAAAAACTAAAACAAAAAAAAAAAAAAGCAAAAAAACAACATACAAAACAAAGACCAAGACCAAGACCAAAGCCATACAAAACAAAACAACAAAAATAAAAACAAAGAAGCCAGTTACTTGGAGTTATAAAACAGAGTTGATACACTTACTCCATATGAGAAATTGTATCATATTCCTCGCAAGAATTGTCCTTGTACAACAAATGTACCTACTGTTTCTTGTTAGAAAACAGGGTCAAGAGATTCTCCATCAAAATATTCGGAAAACTGTAGAAGATCGATATCAAACATTATTTCAGTTTTATACCATCCAATATTTTTCTCACAAGTAACTGTTCTTCATAATTCATTACATGGATACTCAGGAGTGATATCTACTTTTTACAGTCATGAAAGACAAAACCAGACTAATAAGAAGTTTTCTAGGACAAGATTCAGACTTGTTAAAATGAATAATTTGCATTCTAAATATAATATTATTCCAATTTGATCCAGCTAGCAGACCTGTAAAAAATACATTTATCCTAGCAAAGTCCGTCTTCTTGGTTTATTGATCTGATTGTTGAGCGTGCCAGTAATCCAAGACCTTTCAATGTTATTGCAGACACCAACTACGACGGATTGAAGTTGTTCGTAGATGCTGATTTCTGCGGATAACATTGTAAGGTTAGCAAAGAAGAAAACACGAATGGAATGTACCTGGGTGCTTTGGAGACATTTCAATACTGTAGAAATCCAGTTTATAACAACATCAAAACAAAATAACCACATGCTTTTGACACAATGCATAGAGAATAATGAATACAGAACATGCCAAAGGAAAACTAATAAAAAATAAGAAAATTGATTGGGTTCTTTTGAAAGCCTACACTTTTTAAGTTGAATGCACTTCAAAATTGAGAAAATCCTTATTTTTCTTTTATGTGTATTTAGATTACCTTCCTTATTTACAGCCCTTGTCCTCATTCACATATTTTTGTTCTTCTCCGTCTCCCTCTTCCCCTTTCTCTTTCAAGTTTCAAGTACAGAGTTATGCAATGATTGAAAAAGTATTACAACTTACATGCAAGATCATCCCAGTGAAGAAACCCGCCATGGCCTCTAGCATTTGTGAACTCATAAACAGCACCGGAAACTATTCAACAAGAAAAAAAAATACATAAAAGAATTAATATCTCCACATAATAAGATTAAATAAAGGGCTGCCATAATGATTTAGAGTACTCAAACCCAAACCATATACAACACAATACTGTCCCTGACGGTACCTTTATAACCTCCATAAACGGGGTCTTCTGAGAGCAGTAAGGGTGTGTCTAGATCAACAAATCTGCACGGAATGAATATTGTAATACTTTATGATGAACACAATTCAGCAAAAATTTAGGTACCTTTCTTTTGCTAAGAACGATGGAACTTACTTAAAACACCCAAGTCCAGCAGCAAGATGGCCAGCAAATCCCATAGCTAGTCGAGTCTCGACCATACCCCCGATCATCAGCTTCAGTCCAGATGCCCTTGCCATCTCAATGATTTCAAGGGCTCCAACAACCCCAACTTTGGCAAGCTTAATATTTATGACATCAGCAAGATTCCCCTCAATTATTTTCTCAATGTCAGCTACACTTCGGCAGCTCTCATCAGCTGCGACTGATACCCCATACTTGTCTCTAGCAATACGACTAACATATCCAAGGCCATCCCAATCATCTCTATGAACCGGTTGTTCAAACAAAACAGGAGTAACTCTCATTTCTGCGAAGGGGAAAATAACAAACAACAAACTATTAATTAGAGAGTCATACTTTTCCAACATCAGACCATACACAAGCCTTATCTTCCGTCATGGGTTTAAAGAACACAAGTAGATTTACATTAACAACTGATTGATGGTCAATAAATCCATTACTGTTTAATTTTTCAAGAACTTCAATAGCTTCATCGGGCTTGTATCCTTCATTAGCATCCAAGATAAACCAGCAATCAGGATGGACTGCACGGATGGCCTGAAGAACTTCTATATCTGCCTTCAGATTCTTTCCCACCTTAAGCTTTAGAGTCCCAAACCCTTCTTTGTGGTACTTCAAAGCCAATTCAGCAGCCTCAGTGGGGGAAACAATTGGAATCTGCACATAGTAACTTTGCAGTTATATCCTCTTCAGTATTTTTCCACACTATGGTGCTACATTCACATAACATAAACATAAACCAGCACAAATTCATGCAAAACATGTTTTACAAGGTGAATCTCCTATCCACCGAAAAAAAAAAAAAAGAGGACAAAATGTGATTTACTCCAGCAAGAACTCAACTGTGATATCAGTGGTTATGGAATTTGAGACTCCACCAAACAGTCTCCACAGTGGTACACCGATGTCGCTTGCAACTGCATCAATCAATGCCATCTCTACTCCAGCTCTAACCTTCAATAGCAAAGAGTTGTAAAACAAAGCATCACTACATTGCTTTATAAAATAACAAGAAACCGAAAAAAGGTAAGCACTAAAGTTTCAGACAAAGTTTAACCACACGTGATTTATGCCATTCAACAGAAGTGATAAAAATTTAGATACAACTCTACTTTAGAAAACAAAGATCGTCATAATTTTCACATAACACGCAGAAAAGAAATGAACATTCTCCACTAGTAAGCACAGAAAATCTGCAAAATTGCGGTGTGAATTTATGAGATTCAACAGAAGCAACAGAAATTTGGCTACAACTATACTTCAGAAAACAAAGAACATAATAATATTCAAAGCCACAATAACAAAGCAGAACCAAAACTCCATAGTTGAAGATTTCATTCTCACACTCGAAGGAACCTTAAGCTTTCTCAATTACTAAAAATCCACCCATACCGGAAGCTTGCAGCAAGACCATATTCCGTACTATATACTCTTGCAAGCATTCAATAGAAATAAGAGAAATTTGGCTACAAGCCTGCCACAATTTTATCACACTCCTGGAAGCATGATTATTGTCAGTGATGGAACCATGTTTTACTGACTAGGAGCATAAATTTTAAAAATTTAATAATGCTTTAACATATTGATATAACTTATAATTGTACCTTCACATAATAACTAAAATACATAACCGTGCTGTCATTTTCTTTTCTTTTCTTTTTTCATAGTGCCCAAAATTTTATTTTAGCTCCCCACTCACTATCACAACCACATAGCTATTTCTGACAGGTCAAAAACCAACAATAGTGATCATGATTCCGCCATAGTAATATTTAGTACTATTGGTTAATTACATGATTATATCTTTTAGTTTTAATTGTTTCTCAATTTGTCCCTCTGTTTTTAAAAACTACAAAAAAAATTCTAAATTTAAAACTTTGTTTCAATATTATCCCTATAAATAAAAAAAATTAGACAAAACATAAAAATTACCTTTAAACAGTTATAAAAATATCTTCCAGATTTAAAAACATAAATATTCCTAAAACAAAACATTAAATTTTGAAAAATAATATCAAGTTTTATAGCTTTTTAAATGTTAATATATTTAAAAAAAATCTTACCAAAAAAATATATTTTAGAAACAAATATGATCCAAATAAAATATTTCTTTATTTTTATATTTTTTGGTCCAAAAAATATAGAATTAAACTAATTTTTTTAAATTTAAAAAATACCTTAATAATTTCTTAAAATAAAAATATAAAATATAAAAATAAAGACAAAGTTTTTAAATTTAAAAAATACCTTAATAATTTCTTAAAATAAAAATATAAATTAAAATATTATTTAGCCCTTAGTTTACTATTTACAAACATCAAATCACGAATGGCAATAATTCAAGATCTATTGGATAAAACCAGTCAAAAGTTTTAAATTGCTTGGGTTTCTATATACATGTATCAGAAGATTATAAAAATTTGAATTCAACTGCCTCACACTAATTTGTGGTTCTAGAATTACATACAAATATTGGTAAAAAAATCCAACGGTACTTACCGAAGCAAAGTCATGGCCAGGAAGAATCCGAGAGATCTCTCCCAAAGCCGTTCCGAGCGTCATCTCCGAGCTGCTCCGCAACATCTCGCAGGCCTCCGTCGCCTTGGCCAAGGCGGTGGGCTGATCCTCCGCCGTCACGAAGGGCAAAATGGGAATTTCACCCCACCCGACGCACCCATTGCTGAGCTCGATCCGAACCGCCACGTTCTCGACCTTGTCGAGCCTCGACGTGGCGATCGTGAAAGGCGCGATCAAAGGCACGTTTAGAGGCCTGCTTGCTGCCCTCTGAACGCTCACCATGCTCGTCTCCATCAAGTTCTTGAAGCCAAAGCTCGCCGGCGTCGTTGCCAATGCCATTTTTGGCGTGATTCGCGAGATGGATCTTAGCTTTTTGGGACTTTGAATGGGACGGAGGCGCTGAAGAGCGTTGTGGAGTGTCGTTTGTGGAGAGAAGCCAAGTGTGGACATTTGGGGAAGTGGGTTTTTGAGTTTTCTTGACTGTGACTATGAGATGTTGAAATGAATTGGATCTTGCCCTCCTTTCCAATGGGTTTGTGACAAATAAGGAAGGGTTGTTGAGAACTGCCATTGCTGTCAGAGTTTTCTGAAACTCCATACCAGAGGTGAATTTTTTAATGCCAAATCCCCCAATATTTTATAGCTTTTCTTTTCTTTTCTTTTTTTTTGGGGTGGTTTTTTGTTACATTGGGTGCATGTGTTTGCATTTTGGACTTTTATAGGGCTAATTGCTATCGTTACACTATATAGAGCCGGCTCAAGCAACTTCAGGCACTTTAAGTAAAATTTTTAAAGGATCCTTTTCGAAAAGCGAATCTTTCGTGCAAATCATATGGAAAAACTTATTATTTTTTTTATAAATACAACACATATTTAATTGTATTTAACTTAAATAAATAATATAAATAAAATTGTATTATTATTTTTAAGTATAACGTAAATAAACATAATTTTTAAAATATATTATAACATGTAGTTTTTCACATTAATGAATTGAAACTTGTATTAATCTTTTTCAAGATGAAAATTTTGTTTAAAAAAAAAAAACCAAAGATATTGATGATGTTCTATTTTTTCCTCCCAATCATACATTTTTTTGTAAGTTTGATTATATTTTTATCTCGTTTTGTAATTACTAGTTGAACCAAAACAATTACAAATTCATTATTCCTATAGTTTTCAAAATGATAAATGTCTTTTAATTGATTCATTGTAAATAAAACATAGATAATATATATTTATATTAAAGATTTTTTAAAATAAAATTATAAGAACAGTTTACTTAAAAAACTATAAAAGCAATTGGAAAAAAATGTATTAAGTTAATCCATTAAACAAATAAAAACTTGTTGCTTGAATATTTTATTTACTTTTAAGTATGGTATCATTCCAACTTTCAAAAGTGGTGCTCTTCAAACTTTTTTGCTGCTTAGTTTTTTTTATTGTTTTCTATAAAGCCTTAATTAATTTATAAAATAGCTAATTATTGCGGTGATATATAATAAATGTCAAAAACATTTAGGGCCTTGGCTCAACCTGGGACTTAAGCAATTTTTTAAGTGGCTTTATGGTTGAGTCGGTAATGCCTATAAATGCTTCATTTGCGTATTTAGTAGCTGAATTATTTGATAATTGTTACATTTTTTATTTTTTTTATTTTTAAAATAATCCTCGTTCCGGTCATCATGTAATAGGAATGAACACAATTCTTAAGCAATGGCCACTTTTTCTTTAAGAATACTTGTCCCATTTTCCTTTATGCAAAAGAGAGAGAGAGAGAGAGAGACAGAGAGAGAAAGAAAGAAATCATAAAGAAAAACAAATGTGCCCTCTTTCTTTGCACAATCCTTTTCTCTTTCTCAAAATAAAATTGTCCTCTCTTTAAGATCTTTGCGCTTCTCAAAACTGCATTGCTAATTTTTTCACAATATTTTATTTGCAAGTTTTCAGGTTAAACTTGTTTTTACTTATTTTTATCTACTTGTTGATTATTGTTTTTTAAGTTTTTACATCAGCTGTTTTACTTTTAGTAGGATTGTTATTACTTTGACTTTGTAGTAATTTAATTTTTGTTGTCATTCGTTTTAGTTTTGTTCCATATAGTGAATTGTTTTTTTTAATGATATGAAAGGAAATTCAATTTGTACACGTCAATGCACAATATTATATATATTCTTTTGTAAAGGCCCTTTTTAAAAAATTTTGCTACTTTAAGCCGGCGCTGCCACAGTGCCCCTTGCCACAGCCGTGCCGCAGCATCTAAGCAAGCCGCCGCCGACACTTGAATAAACGGAATTCTCTAGAGTATCGTGGATTTTATTTTACAAAAAGAATATCAGGGATTTTCTATAAAGAATACCAGGATTATGCTTTTTCGTAGTTATTATCATCGTATTCCTCCTCATACTCGCTATGCCTTCTTGGCATAGGAATGAATCTAGACAATACATTTGTTTCTTTCTCATATATGAAAAAGAAGACCTCCTTCTAACACTAGATAAGTGTCTTTATTAAAAAACTATGCAAATGTTAGCGATAAAAATAATGCACTAAAATGAATGATTGTGGAGCATATTCTAAGACAGATAGATGTCGAAGCAAAACGTGATAATGTATGATAAGCCGCCCAAACCAACTATAATATTATCACATGGATTTATGGAAAGTCAAGACTCGTATATATAAACTAGCTCGTCAACCATGTAGCAATTTTATAATCAATTTCATCATTGCTAACATTATTCTTGTCATTTTATTATCTCTATATTGTATATACTTTATGGTAGTAGTGGACAGACAAACACATGCTTTACTAGTGCCATGTATAACCTGCACTGGTTTCCTCCTAGCTGATCTATTTGGAAGTAATCATGAAATTTACATACTAAAAGACTCGCAAGATAGAAAATTCAAAAGCACAATATATTCGGATTAGTATCCTAAGAAATAAATTCATTAGATGTATTTAAAACACATTAGCTTAATAAAAAAAATTACATTTATTTCATGTACTAGTATGCGTATTATTCCTATTGTTAGTTCAAACTAAAAACATCCAAACTATTAATACCAAATCTTGAATCATGCATATAAAAGGTTTAAATTTTTTACTCAAAATCTATGGAATAAAGATGAGCATTTTATTCCTAATAAAATTGTAATTAGCGTCTACTTCCAATTGGGGAGACGGGCTATCTTAACTATGAGAGTAGAGACTCAAAAGAAGAGATATTGAAATATATACCTAGTGGTAGATATGTGTCAGGACTGGACCTAAAATGTAATTGATTTTTATTAATAATTCTATTTAACTATATTCATTTACTTTGATAGACATTTATGTGACGATCTCAATCTTAAGTGGATTCATGACTCCATATATGATTAAAGATTCTAATGTTAGCTTGTTGGAAACATGATTTATATTCAATAAGAGCACAATTTATAAATGTTCATATAATAAATTAGATAATTTATAATAACATGAGTTAGGTTCCTGGCGATTAAATATAATTTTTAAAGCCTCTACTATGCCACTAAACCATTTTTCTAATAGAATTTAACATAACGTGCCTAGGGAACTAGCTGATAACTCGAGGGATGCTTGGAGCTACCTTCTTTTTCTAGGCCTTGTTGATTTCCTCTGAAAGAAGCTCATACTTTTTTCTTGGGTGCCGAGCCCATGATAATCACCCTTTATAGATGCCAGACGGTAGAGGGCTCACACCTATTAGGGTTATCAAGAGGGTAGATGTTTTTGAAGTTCTTTTCATTGGCTGGAAGTTGGCTTATCCTCCCCAAACAAATAGAATCCTTGAGAGAAGCTCATACTGTAATGTCCAAAAAATTCATTAGTTTAAATCTAGAATTTAATTCAAATTTAAACAATGAAATTTTATAATAATTCATATTTTCTAAATATAACATTATATGAATTATGCATGATAAATTCTGTTGAAAAAACAAGTATGTAATGGAATTTTAAAATTTTAAATCAAAGTATTTTCTAAAAACACGTTTGACATGCTAAATACATAAATTAATGATGGATCTTACTAACCGTTTTTGTATACCGAAGTAGGCTCAAATCCTTGTAGAGAAGAGCATTCTAGAAGAGCCTCAATCAACTGGTCTTCTTTGCTATTCCCTAACCACAATCGGAGTGCAAGTGGTCGCACGTCGTACAATTTTTCCTCCGGTGACTCTCCTTCCAACCACTTGAGAAGACCTAGAGCTATGCTTCTTGATGTTGAACAACAACCCTCAGGGAGTTTCAGAGTTTCTCTCACTAGAGTACTCACTCTATGCTTCTCAAATGATTTAAATAACTAAGAAAACCCACCCCCTTTTTATAGTGGTCAGACCTAGGGTTAATCATTATCAGATAAGGCCTCAAAATTTAAGTTTAGATCAACTTCTAATAAAAAATGCATTAAAAATGCGTATACAAATTATCGCACGAAGGCGAAGTTTGCCACCGACCTGTCAAACTTGCAATAATCTTGATCCCTAAGAATATCTTTTTTCCCACCCGAGAATCTTAGGGCCCGTTTGGTTCGAGTATTTGAGTAAAGTATTTGAATGAAGATTTAAATTTTTGTGAGAGAAAATACTGTAACAAAATGATTCGAACCATGATTCGAATATCCAACCAAACGGGCCCTTAGATAGAGCCTTAGTTTTAATTCAAATTAACCAATTGAGAAGTAATTTGATTAAAATAGTCCTGACAATCCCATAGAAAATAAAATATTATCCAAATAATTCAAAATGTTTATCTTGAATTAATTCACAAAATAAAATTAATTTAACCGATAAACTAACATGTATTATTAAATTCAATTTTATTGAATTTCAGTCAATTTAATAATTTAACATAAGTCACTAATATGTAGGAAAAACATGCTGTATCGTTACATGATTTATAATGAGCTAGCAAAGGGGACCCGATGAATATATATAGTTCAAGTTCCTTTAATTATAAAATACAATATCATAGATACATAATTTATGATTATCAACTCTAAGGTTACTCTACTAAAAGCTTAGAGTTGCACTTTTGAACTATATAAAATTACGAAGCTTTAATAAGTTAACCGTCCATGACATATCATAGTGTGTTACATCCCCATAGAATATTCATAATCGGCTTAAGGATAAATTTTGTTTTACCTTCCCAATTAGTTTTATCTTATGTTCCATTATCACACTATTGGAATATTTATTATCCATATATAGTATACCATTCGGTTACACCTATGTATCCAAATGATTGAGTGCTCCAATATTCTAATTACAGGATAATGCATATAAGAGAGTATCATTAACTCTACAAAAAGAGCTATAGATTCCATATCTATGAATAGCGAGTCTATGTCAATCAAGAGTCATGTCTCCAACGTATCGGTATGTGTACCATCATTAAGTTAGGATGTCACCCTTTGATATATTAAAAGATATAAGTCAAGAATACCGGCTCACTAGTCATTTTAGAATTAAGACACAACACCTATGCTTGTCTAAAGTGAATTGATTTACACAAACAGAATTATTAACTAAATTAGTTCAACTTTTATGTCCCGATCCAATACATCATCACCTATAACAATGCACCAATTTTTCAACTCGCGGAGTCCCACGCTGATGACTAAGACAAGCCATCTCTCGTTAAGGATGTAGACAACATAACAATCTTAGCATGAATAAAGTGCCCAACTTTATTCCCTCGATTGCGGATCTTATGATTTAGACCATCACCTTTAAGATTCATGTCTTCCGCATAATTTGTCCATCATATACACGATTCTTAAAGGTTTAGACCGACACTCTCAGACTTTTTTTTGCTTAGCATGCATTCAACAGAAATGAACATAAAGAGGACAACATTTGGTATATGAATAATAAATAAACTCTTTATTGATAAAATGTCTACAAAAACATATTATAACATTTTACTCCTTATGGCACTATGTCTAACAAATTCTGATGTGCATTATGTATGTAATTTTATACAAAATAGAGTGTTTAAAAATGTGCAAATTTTGTGAGTATAAATACTCAAAAATTTGTAAAATACTCTTAGGATAAAATTTGTGGCACATTAATTATAATTTTGGTGACATAAATTTTTGGAAGAAAAATTTGTTAGCAAAAGTATAAAAAATCATGCCATAGTCAAGCATTATAGAAATTGTCTGTTTACTAGTCAATTAAACTAGTAAAAATTTTAGTGTTTACAATCCAACTGGTGTTGGAATACAGTGCAATGAGACACAAAGAAAAGAATAGTACACAATGCAGTGTAAATATGCAGAAACTATGTAAACTATGAGCTACTGCATCGGGAATCAGACAACATAGGTAAAACGTAAGTTAGCATAATTCTAGACTATTAAATAAAATATCTCCTCAATTTTACACTCAATATAAGAAAAACACGATGCAGTGTAAATTGGACTATTAAAAAGTGAGTGGGACCTATGGTGGGGACACCTTAAAAGTTGAAAAATTTTTCTACAAGCTTCCTTATGGTCTAGTTTTTCCAAGTGGTGGGGGCAAACTTTCTTTGTAAAATAGTCCCTAGGAGATGTCTTTAAATGGCCAAGGACTTAAATGGAAAAAAATTCCTTTTTCTCTATCAAATTTTGCTTCATGAAAAACGTATGAAACCTGTTTTTCCCAAGAAAAAACCAGCCACCATCTCTCTCTTACTCTCAAATATTTTGCTAAAATAAAACCACTAATCCATCTTTGAAGCAAGTTCAAGTACTCTAGAGCAAAGTTTGTTAATTTTGGCAGTTAAAACTAAGATTTTCTCTGTGCTTTTAGTGTTTTTCCTTGTGTTTTTGATGGGTATGTCATGAATATCATTAAAGAGGATTAGCAAAGTTTCTTAGCATCAAAGAGGAGGAACAAAATGCTTATGATTTTCTTGGGTAAAACTCTAAATACTAGTTAAAAGTTTGTTGTTTTCTTGAGTTATGACTATGGTTTGTAATATTTATGGACTATGGCATCTAAAAGAGACTTTACGGAATGATTAGATTGTGTGTTATATGGATGGATACATGATTGAGGAGTTAAAAACTAGGGTTTTTTGCTAAAAAAAAAAAGAGAAAGTTTAATAAACATTATTAAAATCCAAAGTTTAGATAGTTTTTAAAGAATTGAGTTTTTAATAAACTTAGAGGTGGAATTATTTTTTGGATAAAACGCGAGATTATTAGAAACATTGTTGGGGGAAAATTAAACTGTCTGAAGTTCATACCCTCTTTAAACCAAGCACCCGAATAGGTTGGCTGAAAAGTCTAATTTGACCTGGACAGGATTTGTCCGACCAAGGACCCGTCTGACCAGGACATGATCTATCCGACCAGGGTCTGTCCGACAAGGACAAGATCTGTCCGACCAGGGTCTTTTTGACCAGGTCAGGATCTATCCGACCAGGACAGGATCCGTCCAACCAGCGACCCGTCCGACCAAGGTCTGTCCGACCAAGATCTATCCGACTTACCCAAAGACCACCACGTGACACCATCTCAACCCTCTATTGGGTAGTCCTCATTCGCCGAAGATCGTGACACCTATCGTTGGACACCTGGGTTACGGACCAAATCGGCCCATACCCAGATCTAAGCTAAACTCCACAAATAGGAGCATCAACTCCACCACAAAGGTACGGGCATTCTTCCCTTGCCTACTCTACCTCTCCCTTAGCTCTTCCCAGTCATAACATTGACTTGAGTGTCGAAGTGTCCTTAGCAGGCACCAAACCGGTGTCCCCTTACACCGAGGCCTTCTCTCCTCTTGTAGATCCGACCAAACTAGGCCGAGCCAGGCAGAACATGAGACAGAATAAGAAACCCGACCACCTTGCTCCCCGTACGCGATGTTGTATTGAACTCAGGCATCAACATTGGGCGCTAGAAGGAGGGCCCCGTGCCTTTCCAGCAGCCTCAGTTCTTCCCCCTAGACATTCCTTGGACGACCAACCGAGACCAAGGTACAAGACGAAGAGTCTGACTAGGTCTGAGAAGGTTATAGCCGACCAGAAAAGGCCAGGTCTAGGCTACGGCCAACCAAGACTAGGATGAAGAGTCGAACCAGGCTACGATAGAGACCTAAGGTCCAGGACGAAGAGTCCAACCAGGTTCGAAAAGACTACAGCCGACCAGAGAGGCCAGGTCCAGGCTACGGCCGACCAGGTCCAGGACGAACAGTCCAAGCAGGCTACGACCGAGACCCAAGGTCCAAGACGAGGAGTTCGACCAGGTCCAAGAAGGTTACGACCGACCAAAGAAGGCCAGGTCCAGGCTACAGCCAACTAGGTCCAGGACGAAGAGTCCAACCAGGCTACGACCGAGACCCAAGGTCCAAGACAAAGAGTCCGACCAAGTCTAAAAAGGTTACGATCGACCAGAAAGGCCAAGTCCAGGCTACGGCCGACTAGGTCCAAGACGAAGAGTCCAAGCAGGCTACGACCGAGACCCAAGGTCCAAGACGAAGAGTCCGACCAGGTCCGAGAAGGTTATGGCCGACCAAAGAAGGCTAGTCTAGGATACGGCCGACCAAGTCCAGGCGAAGAGTCCAACCAGGTTACGACCAAGACCCAAGGTCTAGGACGAAGAGTCCGACCAGGTCCAAGAAGGTTACGGCCGACTAGAGAGGCCAGGTCCAAGCTACGGCCGACTAGGTCTAGGACGAAGAGTCCAAGCAGGCTACGACCGAGACCCAAGGTCTAGGACGAAGAGTCCAACCAGGTCCGAAAAGGTTACGGCCGACTAGAGAAGGCAAGGTCCAGGCTACGGTCGACCAGGTCCAAGATGAAGAGTCCAACCAGGCTACGACCGAGACCCAAGGTCCAAGACAAAGAGTCCGACCAGGTCTGAGAAGGTTACGGCCGACCAAAGAGGCCAAGTCCAGGCTACGGCCGACCAGGTCTAGGACGAAGAGTCCAACCAGGCTACGACCGAGACCCAAGGTCTAGGATAAGGAGTCCAACTAGGTCCGAGAAGGTTACGACCGACCAAAGAGGCCAGGTCCAGGCTACGGCCGACCAGGTCTAGGATGAAGAGTCCAACCAGGCTATGACCGAGACCCAAGGTCCAGGATGAAGAGTTCGACCAGGTCCGAGAAGGTTACAGCCGACCAGAGAGGCCAAGTCTAGGCTACGACCGACCAAGTCCAGGACGAAGAGTCCAACCAGGCTACAACCGAGACCCAAGGTCTAGGACGAAGAGTCTGACCAGGTCCAAGAAGGTTACAGCCGACCAGAGAAGACCAAGTCTAGGTTACGATCGACCAGGTCCAAGACGAAGAGTCCATAAAGGATACGATCACGAAAAATATTTTCCAACCACATCAAGACTTCGGTGCTGATGACCTCCATCACCAAAGTCTTGGGGGGCTACTGTTGGGGGAAAATCTTCACGATGAGAAAACTGTCTAAAGTTCATACCCTCTTTAAACCAAGCACCCGAACAGGTTGGCTGAAAAGTCCAATCGACCAGGACAAGATTTGTCCAACCAGGGACCCGACTGACCAGGACATGATCTGTCCGACTAGGGTCTATCCGACTAGGGTCTGTCCAACTAGGATAAGATCTGTCCAACCAAGGACCCGTCCGACCAAGACAAGATCTGTCCGACTAGGGTCTGTCTCACCAGGATAGGATTTGTCTGACCAGGACAGGATCCATGGAACCAGCGACCCGTCCAACCAAGGTCTGTCTGAAAAGGTCCATCCAAGCAGGATCTATCTGACTTACCCAAAGACCACCACGTGGCACCATCTCAACCCTCCGTTGGGCAGTCCTCCTTCTCCGAAGATCGTGACACCTGTCGTTGGATGCCTAGGTTATGGACCAAATCGGTCCATAACCAGATCCAAGCTAAACTCTATAAATAGGAGCATCAACTCCACCATAAAGGTACTACCATTCTTCCCTTGCCTACTCTACCTCTCCCTTAGCTTTTCCCAGTCAGAACACTAACTTGAGCGTCAGAGTGCCCTTGGTAGGCACCGAACTGGTGTCCCCTTACGCTGAGGCCTTCTCTCCTCTTGTAGATCCTACCAGACTAGGTCGAGCTAGGTGAAATAAGAGACAAAACAGGGAACCCGACCATCCTACGTCCCTACATGCGGTGTTGTGCCAAACTCAAGCATTAACAAACATCATGATAAATAATTTTCGTGAAAAAAATTGTGAAAATTCCAACTAGATCATGACAAAAAACCCTAATTTCTACATTTGAAAATTGGCCAAAACTCCCTCAAAATGTTTTGAATTTGAGAAAAGCTAAAACATGAAAGTTATAGATCTCACCAAAATTGTTAAGCTTGTGAATGGTTTGTGAAAAATTTGCAAGGATTTTTAGTTAAAATTTTTACGAGAATTGGTCATAAAATTTTGAAATAGTTTAATTATGTAGAACGTTTTGAAATGAAGGAATCTAGCCCAGAAACTTCAAAAAGTTTTAATCCTTATGAAAAACCGAGTCTAATGCTATAAAGTGGTTGTTTTTGGACCTAGGGAGCAAAATTGTTAATATTTTTATATTTTCGGGTCAAAACTGTAAAATGTTGTAAAACTAGAATTTTTGTGGCAAGAAAACCAATGTTGTGTTAATTGTCAGTTTTTGATTAAAATGAGTTCAAATAGTTTATTGACACAGACCAAGGGCAAAATAGCCATTTTATGCAAAAAAGACTTAAATGAACTTGAAATGTCCGATCTAAGAAATCGTCCCTTAGCGGAAAATTTTTCGTAACTCAATAGTAATGAGACAGAGAGACTAAGTGTAATGTTTAAGTTCCATTATCGACAAATAGGTCGATAATAAGAAAGTTAACTAATAGCAGGATATTGTCCAAATAGGATATTTAGCCGATCAAAGAGGGGACGAGTTAATTGGATACACAGTGTAGAATTCAAGTAAGTTTCAAACCCCACCTATGGCATGGTACAAAATGCATATTTAATGCACTCAATTAAGTTTCCAAAGCATCATATATGGTATATCACTATAATTATGGACTAGTAAATTAATTCACTGAATAAGCTGAGAAAGTATCATATCAGCCTTTCGACCCAAGGGGAAGCATTAAGTTATAATTATGTTACGGTCTCGATAATACAATGACTCTTTGTGCACTTGGTATGTACAGTTGGGCCCTTAGTTTAACTCAAGTTATAAAAAAAAGTTAGAACTTATAAATAAGTATAATTGTTATCATGCATTGAATTTTAGAGAGAGAATGTTTTGCGGGTTAAGTTTATACTTACTGAGCAATAGCTTACCTAGTTATTTTATTCCATAAGAAACCCTGCCAAGAGGCCGAAATAGATGTTATGGTTGAGCTAGTAATGACGGTTAGAGATTGCGCAAATTTGGGCTTAGATACCACTATTGGAAGATTTCATTGTTTTTAAAATTGTATCTATTATGTTATAAGGTTGTAATAGTAAAAGAAAACTATTTTGTAAGAATGTGCTAAGTATTTACAAGTTAAACAAGCGATGTAAATATTTTTAGTACATATGAAATAACGTATATATGTAAATATAATTTTTCAAGTTTTAAGTTTTACAAGTTAAAGAAAATTATTCTATATTTTTATGACTTAGTAAGTAAGATTAAGTTAAGAAAAGTGTAAAATAATAGCTCAAGTAGTCGATTCATCACAGATATTATCAGGCTCCATGCCCTTGATAATCACCCTCTTAAAATGCCACATGCTAGAGAATTTGCACATACTAGGGTTATCAATGGGGCAAATGTTCTCGAAGTTCCTTTCACTAGCTCAAAGCTAGCTTATCCTCCCCAAATAAATAGTACTTTCAAGCAAGATCACTAGGTATTCGCAATGAACTGCAAAAACAAAAGTCAATTATGTTAAATCGAGAGAAAGGACAACTAAAGAATTGTGAAAATTATAAAATAAAGTGTGACCTAAATCCTTAAATCTCCTATGGACCTTGATGAAGAAGAAGCTACCTTTCTAAGTATCCTAATTGGATGGAAGGCCTTCGATGAGGTTCAACTTGTTGACTAACGAGGCCAACTTCATAAGGCAATAGTAATCATGCTCATTTAGGCCAGACTTGAGCTCATACATATACGTAACCTCATGAGGTGTAGGTTCAAGGTCGAGTAGGTTCCAATACAGAATTAGAAGCACAAGCAGCATTTGTCATGAATTCAAAAGTAGTTATATGATCATCATTTAGTTGTTGTGAGGGAAAAAATAGGTGGTTCACCCGACACCTCCAAATAGGAGTGCTTATTACAACCCAATGGCTAACATGTTGGAAAAGCTGTACATAGCGGATCTTAAAACTTTTTAAATAAATTTCTTATCATAAATGAGTTAGACATGCCATGTATGATAAATCAATAAAAGATCTTATGTAGCTTATGTAGCTTTTAGAATTGAACCACAATTTTGACATAAAATCGTTTGATAGAACTATTATCGAAAATCATGTCTGTAAGAGCTTTAACCAACTAGTCTTCTTTGCTATTCTCTTTTCTACGATCAGAGTACGAGTGGGCACACGTCCTTCAATTCTCCCTTGGTAACTTTCCCCATAATTACAAGAGAAAAATCAAAATTATTGCTCTAGAAGATGAACAACAATTCCCTAGAGTGCTAGAATTTCTCTCACTAGAAAATCCTCTCTTTAAAACCTCTCAGATGACCTCACTTAATGTTAATAATGATAGAAAAGCATAGGAACACGTTTTCTATTTATAGGGAGTCATTGGCATCTATTCTTATCATTTTCAGCCTCTAAATTTGAATTAGAATCAAATTTTGAAGTGAACGCATATCTGGATAAAGCAGGGGCAGTCGACTGTCTAGTCAGTGCTAACCTAGCAGGTGCATTTTTTAGCCTCTCAAAGTTATCCGATTCACCTTATTTGAACTGATTGGAGAATTTCTACTTTATTTGACTTAGGTATCCTTCATAGAGTCTCGGTTTTAATTCAAATAGCTCAATCAAGAAGTTATCTGATTAGAATAGTCATATACAAATAATCCCATATTCAAATAAAATATATTTAAATAATTCAACATGTGTCTCTTGAATTAATTCATAAAATTAATTCAACCGGTAAACTAATATAAATTATTTAATCTAATTATTTGAATTTTACCTAATCTTAAGAATTAACATATGTTACCAATATGTCAGAAAAATACGCCGTACCATTATAGAAAAATATATGAGCTAGTAAAGAGGACTCGATAGATATATATAGATCAAGCTCCAAAGATTATAAAATAACATATCCCCAACATGTATATTTCACAATTATTAACTCTAAAACTATTCCACTAAAATTTTAGAGCTGCAATCTTGAACTATATATAAATTACAAAACGTTAATAAGTTAAATATCCATGACATATCATAATGTGTAACATTCCTATAGGGTATTCATAATTGGTTTAAGGATAATTTCTGTTTTACTTTCTCGATTATATTTATCTTATGTTCCATTATATCACTATAGGAAAACTTATTATCAATACAAAAAGTATACCATTTGCTTACATCTATCTATTTAAATGGTTGAGTGCTCTAGTTTCCAATTACAGGATAATGCTTATAAGAGAAAATCATTAACTCTACAAAAGGAGCTATAGATTTCATATCTATGAATAGCGAGTTTATGTCAATCAAGAGTCATGTGTCCAATGTACCAATATGCGCACCTAAATATAATTCAGGATGTCACCGTTTGATACATCAAAAGACACAAGTCAAGAATACAAACCTACTGATTCATTTGAGGATTAAGATGCAACATACATGATTGTCTAAAGTGAACTGATTTAATCAATTAGAATTATCAATCCGATGAATTTAACTTTACTCTCAATCCAATATATCGTCACCAATGATAATACACTAATGTTTTTACCCACGGAGTCCAACTCTATGACCAAAACAAGCCATCTCCTGTTAGAGATATAGACAACATAACATTCTTAACATAACTAAAGCGTGCTACTTTATTCCCTCGATTGCAAAACTTATATCTTTAGACTATCCCCTTAAAATTCATGTCTTCTACATAATCTATCCATCATATGCATAAGCTTAAAAGTTTAGATTAATAATCTCAAACTTTTGTTTGCTTATCATACATTCGATATAAATAAACATAAAGATGACATATTTGATATATGAAATAAATATTAAACTATTTATTGATTAAATGTCTTATAAGATAATTATATCATCTAATCCTGAAGGCATCTAGTCTAACACAACGGGGGTTTAGGGGGAGCTTGTGGCCTATGCATACAAGCCTAATTCATGAGCACTGACTTATAGTAGGAATAAGTAAGCATGCTTTTAATGTTCCTCGCCACATACTAAAGCTTATGGATATGTATGTTAGCAATAAGCTTTAGGCTAGCCCATGCAACCTAGGGAATAAGCTTGTGAGGTAAGAAAACCATCTCTTCCATGTTTGATACATCATGAGTTCTACCTTTTGTGTAAGCCCTCACTAAACTTACGTTTTGAGACAACATATGGTCACATTGACCATAGGACAATCTCATAGCAAAATTTTATCAAACTTATGGCTTAACCCTATTTGTTCTTTTCTTCCCCTCTATTGGGATAGTTGTACACTTCTTAAAGCACAATATCCTTGGAGACAATTTTTGACATCACTTTCCTAAAAAGAGGACAATGGTGAGCATGTTGGAGCCTACTACGTCACTCAACTACCACAAAATCACTCTAGAGGAAGCAAAAGAAAGATGCCTAAAGGAATAATTTAGAATTTGAAGGCCATATGGGGCTGAAGAGATGGAGAAATTAAAAGCATAGGACCACGATTGCTTACTAAAGGCAGTTGCAAACCTTGGAGGTTAGGCATGACAAAGTTATGGCAGAGACACAGTGGAGTAAAGGCAATAAATGGAAAATGGTCTAAAAAGCAATGATGAAAAGAAAAAAACTACTATAAGGGTAAAGAGAAGAAGTTGAAAATACTTTCTGGTGAGATTTCTCCCCTATTTATTGGGGGAAGAAGGGGGAATTTAAGAGAGAATCCCTATTGTGTAATGTGAAAAAGTGCCATAGCCCAATGAGCTAGAAATGGGCACATGGAACATCCCCTAGGGTTTGTCTTTATGAAATGTTGGCCTATCAAGTACTTAGGTAGGGTTGATGAAAGTGGACATGATTGCTGCTAAGGGTGAACAAAAAACCCGACAAGCCGACGAATCTAATTAACACGCCTAACCCAATCTAAGATGATTTGAGCGTGAACCCGACAAGTAATTCAACCCAACACGAGATTTCATCAGACAGGTTTGGGTTAGGATTTTCCTAACACATCCTAGCCCAAACCCACCCAATCTATTTTTATTTTATTTTATTTTATTTTTTTGCTTCCAAAGTTTTATAAATATATAAAAATCTAATTAAGGAATCACCATGTGACCTTATAAAAACTTTAGTAAAATTTGTCTTGACTAAAAATTTAAGCCTCTTTATAAGATAATAATGTCGAATGAAATTGAATCTAGGGGTGAATAAAAAATCCGATAACTCAATGAACCCAATTAACCTAACAAACCCAACCTGGGATAACCATCCTAACGAACCTGACAAGTAATTCAACCTAACCTGAGGTTACATTTGGTGGGTTCAAGTTCTCAACCCATCCTAACCTGAACCCACCCAATATATTATTTTTTTTTTATTCTTTGCTTCTAAAGTTTTATAAATATATAGGAATCATATGACCTTGTAAAAGCTTTAATGAAATTTGTCTTGACTAAAAATTTAAGCCTCTATATAGGAGTGTATGATTAAGATAATGTCAAATGAAATTGAATCTAGGGGTGAATAAAAAACCCAACAACTTGACGAACCGAATTAACCCAACCAACTCAACCCGAGATAACCAAATTCTGACGAACCCAACAGGTAATTTAATTGAACTTGAGGTTTCATTTGGTAGGTTCGGTTAGGATTTTCTCAACCAATCCTAACTCAAACCCACCCAATCTATTATTATTTTCTTATTTTTTGCTTCCAAGGCATTATAAATATTTAGAGATCTAATTAAGAAATCATCATACAACCTTATAAAAGCTTTAGTGAAATTTGTCTTGACTAATTTAAGCCTCCATGTAGGAATGAATGATTAAGATAATGTCAAATGAAATTGAGTCTAGTGGTGAATAAAAAACCCCAACACCTCGATGAACCAATTAACTCAACCAACCCAACTTGAGATAAAATAAACCTACAATCCCGATAAGTAATTCAACCCAACCCAAGGTTTCATTTGGTGGGTTTGGGTTGGGAATTTCCTAACCCATCCTAACCCAATGTATTATTTTTTATTTCAGGATTTTATAAATATATAGAAATCTAATTAAGGAATCATCATATGACCTTATAAAAACTTTAGTGAAATTTGTCTTGATTACAAATTTAAGCCTCTATATAGGAGTATATGATTAAGATAATGTCAATTGAAATTGAGTCTCAAATTATAATTTTTTGTTTTTTGTTTATGTTTCGATTAGAATAAGACAATTCATAACAAAATTCTTGTTTTTTAAATTGCTGAGACAATTTTAGACCTTAATAAGATCAATATCTTATGAATTTTTGCTTTTTGATTTATTTTGAGTTAAATTGTTAGTTTTGATTTTTTTCCTTTTTATATTACGCGACCAAACTAACTTACCAAACTCACCCAAACTTTAATTGGCTAAATTGGTTTTGAACTTTGGGATGATTGGGTGAGTTAAATTTGAAATCAACCCACCTAAACTTTGATTGTGTTTGTTAAGATTTACAAAATACTCACCCAACCCACCCGATGTTTACCCCTAATTGAATCTCAAGTTAATTTGTGTTGTTTTTGTTTATGTTGCAATTAGAGTAAGATAATTCGTAACAAAATTCTTTTTTTTTTTAAATTTATTCAGTCAATTTTGGATCTTTATAACATCAATATCTTATAAATTTTAGTTTTTTGATTCATTTTAAGTTAAATTGTTAGTTTTAATTTTTTTCTTTTTATATTACGTAACCCGACCAACCTACACAAACTTTAATTAGGTGGGTTGTTTTTGAATTTTAGATTGATTGGTTAGATTAGATTTGAAATTAACCCACCAAAATTTTGATTAGATGTGTTGTGATTTTTAAAAAACTTACCTAATTTGTCCCTAATTGCTGCAAAAGGGTGACAGTTGTTAGTCCCCGTGCTTGGTACCAACAAACACTAATTGGTGTACAATGAAAAGCTCCACGAACTGCGTGGCAATGCATGAAGCTAGGGGCAGTTGTTACAGGGTCATTTATGTCCCGTATGCGAGGTGGTTTTAGAATGACCTTAAATGAGATGGTGACAGCACGGGGTCGACCAATAAATTACTCCGCTCGAGTCATTTATTAGCATCTCATCATTCAAATCATTTATCAATCCCTCTTTGTGATTACCATTGGCACTTTAAGAGGGAAAAAAAGGTATAAAAGACGGACTTTCTATAGTTTTCTTCTTAAAAATTTTGGAGAAGCGCCACATTTTTCTTCTCGTAGAGTAATATGCATGCCTCTCATCTTATATGTGGCTCTATTTCGTGTCTAATAAACAGAAAATGTTTCTTTTGGAGATATGTAGAAAATGACTTTCTTTAGACATTGTTTTAATAAATGTGCTAATTATTGTTAAATTAGAAAAATGATTTTAAAAAATGGTCGATTAGTGATTGACTTATTTACTTGGTGGTCAATCATGACTATGCTAAGTGTTTAGTTAGTGTCAATCAATAATTTACCAGCCAACCATTAATTGATTGGATTTCATTAACCAAACATCCGACATTTTTCTAAAAAAAATCCAATGTTTTTATTTTTTAAAAAAGATGGCCATTGTTTATCTTTTAAAAAAAAAATAATGAAAGTTGAATTCGCATACTCAATTATCCCATTCTATTCCACTAAATCCCACGCAATAAACAACAAGTAGTGCAACCACAAGATTTTTTTAAATTAAATTTCAGTTATATTGTCCGTGTCAGTTTGGAATTTTTTTGTTAATTATGTTTGGTGATAACAAAGCACTGATCTTTGTCGTTGTCTAGACTTTTGCCTAAAAAGATTCTTATATTAAGTGATAATTGGAATTAATAAACAATATCTCCCAATGAGATCCTGAGATTGTGCTCGGACTTTAAACCTAGCTAGTTGATTGCTTGAGGACAAAGAAGAATAATCTAATTAGCTTTTATTTTCCTCAAGTGTCCCTTCGATGTTACTTAAGGTCATATTGCTTTTAAAATTTAATCAAAAGGATAATAAGGAAGAAGTCATTCGCTTAATTTTTCTTGAGGGCCAAAAAAAGGAAAGAAAGAGTAGAATGATGCCATGGGTTGGCTTGATCATGATAGAAAGGTAGCTTCTTTTCTTGTCCCGACAATTTCCGGGGTTGTTTGCTTGAGAGGTTCAAAGTTTGAACTTGAGTTTTTAAAAGGAGCAGGTATTTGGTTGAAAAAATAAAGCCCAGTCTCTCCCAAAAATTCCCAATCTTAAATTTAACGCCATCCTGATTTGCAAGCTACCCAAGTTTATGAACAGGTTTTTTAATCCAATTTTGATACCAGTTTTGCCCTCTTTCTTTCCCGACCTCTACACATTCTTGTACACATATTTTTTCCATTTTATAACAGTTTATATAACTTTTCATATATATTTAATCAATTTTTTAATATTTTTATAAATAACATTTGAAAAATTAACGTCTCTTTTAATATTTTATAAATGTATTTTTTTTAACTTTTAATTTAGTTTACATCCATTTTTCTACTTCATAATTCAAACGTAGTTATAGATTTTATTCCATTTTCAGACTTAAAATTAATTATTCATCTAAATATTGGTTTAGATTTCAATTTTAAACTATACTTTTTAAATTTTTTATTTCAAACCTAAAAAGTAAAACCATAAAAAAGTTCTATTTTCCAATATGCCTGTCTTTATTCTCAACACTCAAAGAAGATGAAAAGACGTATAAAAGGGGGAGAGATCCAGCGACTTCAACCAACTAATGTGCATGCTGTTTTTTGGCAAAAACTTTTAATAATAAAAATGTAATAATATTTTAAGAGGTTTAGAAAAATAGCTTGAATTCTAGAGTTTAAACTATAAACAGTATAAAATTTTATATGTTACAATACAAAGCAAAAAAAAAGCTACAATATATGATTCAAACCTTAAAATTGAAACTTTTTTTTTTTGGTAAACACCTTAAATTATATTACGTACTTCTATTTTTTTTTAAGGACACAATATATAAGCATTCAAGACAGTATAAGTTGTGAAATAACTTTTAAAAAAACCCGATCTGAACCTAAACGTATCATCCGATAAAATTCTAAACTCTTCCCACTTCGATGTTTTAATTTTGAGAGGCACATGACATGTTCCTCTAAACCTTTATAAAACACGAGCGCAAAAAAAAAAAAAAAACAAAAACAAAAACAAACAAAGAAAAACGAAAACAAAAAAAAGAAGAAGCAAAATTTAACTAATAGATGGGCAGAAATGAACATACACCAAACGTGAGATTCCCCAACAAAGGACAAAGAACGTTGACTAGATAGTCTCTCCCTATTTTTATTATATACTATAAATTAAAAATTAAGATAAATTTATGAGTACTTCGTGAATTCTTTTTATTTTTTTTCCTCTCTATTAAGGTTTTTTGGTCAATTTTGTCCATGAATTGTTTATAAACAAAAATGTGTTTCATACATAGTCCATTTGTTAAACTTTAGATGAAAACCTTTGAACTTGAACTCATAAAAGGTCTTCGAATTGCCTTCTCTTTTTCGAAAGAGTCCTTATGGTAGTCTCTCAGCTGAAAAAAAGATGTGTCAAAATTAATATATTGCAAATAAAAGACAAAAAATAGCCAAAGTTACGTAATAAATAGAATAATAAAAAAAGAGCCGATATGTGTAGTATAAGCCCATGGTCCTTGCCCCCATTCTCACCTTGACCTCCGTTCCAATCCAGCCGCACATTAATATTTGTCCCAATTTTAAAAACAAGATTTTTTTTATAGAAATTATAGTAAATATTATTTTTTTAAATTAATTGTAGTAAATATTAAGTTTTATAAATATTTATAGTTTATCGCAAATTTAGAGTATACATAATTTATTTACCTTCTTATTTACGATGTGAATGATTTTTGCTTATACATTAAATAGATTTAAAATGTGAATTATTAATTTTCCTTCTTATTTACAATGTAAATAAATCTTATTTACATTGTAAAAAACTATTTACATTGTAAATCTGTTATTTATTAAAAAAATTATCAAGACCTATTATTTGTTTCAAAAAGTTTTAAAAATATGTTATTTCCCCATTCTCTCAATTTTTTTATTTAGAGAAAAGATTAGTGCAAAAAGATGAAAAACCAAAAAAAAAATTTCACAATCTAAAAAAAATGAGATTTAAACAATCAATATTTAACATTTTTATCTATTTAACTGATAGAGGGATTAATTTTGACAAAATTTTTCTTTCTTTCTTAGGGATTAGATATGTTACACCTTTCACATAAAAAGGACTATTTCTAGAGAGATGAAAAAGTTCAAGGATCTTTCAAGAGTAAAAATTAAGGTTTTTCATCTAAAATTGAACAGATAGATAATTTGTAAGACACTTTTTCAGTTCAAAGACTATATATGAGACACAATTACTTATAAAAACTAATTATAAGCACAGCAAAATAATTCTTGACTACTCATATATTCATTACTTGATAAATCAAGCCAAATTTGAATCAATTATGTGAGATATTTGGGCCATTGTGGTGTGTTGAAGGAAAAAAAATTACATATTTTATGTTACACTTTTTAAAAATATATTTATTTATTTCATATTTTGAAAAATTGTATCATACCACCACTTATATTAGATGTTGAAGTCATGTCATACTTAAACATATAAAAATAAGTTTTAATATATAACATTTATAGAAATTCTGTATGTAAAAAATATCAACGGGCGGTAGTGGTATTAGATTTGGCAGTGGTGTAGGCAACTCAAATACATTTTTTTAAATAATAATAATAATAATAATAATAATAAAGTACTTATACCATTGCTAAAGCTAGAGTTGAGCACTGAACCTCAATTTTTTTCTCTTTTTTTTTTTGTCTTTTAAAGTCTAAATTTTCGAAAAAGCTGAGCAAATGCTAATTTCATGCTGCACCAGATACACTACCACTTGCGAATATTAAATTTTTCATACTTCAACGAATAAATCTTATTTTTTTTTCTCAACTTTAAGACTTGCAATCACATGTCTTTTAAATTTTGAAATGTAACATTCATTTCTTTCTAATTTTGACATTAAAAAATTTTGTTTCTTTTGTAAATTTTGTAGACGAAGTTGCCAAGTGCCAAAATAAAAAGATCTTTTTGTAGGAACGTATTGACCTTGATTCTTTTGTAGTCAAAGGGAGGCTACAACTGTCACGCCCCGGAATACGGGAGGTGACGTGGCAGTTTATTTAAATTAATTAAAAGAGAATTTAATTAAAAATCCAGAGTTTAAGGGGGTTGAATTAAATATAAAGTGTGGGATTCATTAAAACACTTTGTAAAGAGTTCATATACGTTAGACAATTTAAAACATTAAGCGAATAAATATTAAAATAATAAAGCCGCGAGTATGGGTTCCACAACCCACAACTTGTGCACACACATGGTACTGACAATATCATAAATACAATCATAGTCCAAATACCAATAAAGTTAAATCTTACACGCCTTGATTTAAATAATACAAAATATAAATCAATTCTCCTATTGCTCCTGAGTTTGGTTCGAAGAATCCTTTCCAAACCTAAATGGAAATCCACCTAGAGGGGGAAATTTAAAAGAAATAAAACGTGAGCGAAAGGCTCAGTAGGACTATGTTTTATAAAACAATTTAATTTAAAGAAATATTTCATTGTCAAGAGTACTCAAAAGAAACCTTAAATAAATAAATAGATAATTTGAGTAGAACCGTCCTGACCCAGAACAGTCTACTCGCACAATCAGAAATACCATTTTTTTCTTTTTCTAGGCAAACCATGATATCACCACCGTAGTGGCCCAGTTGGGTTTCGGGACCTGCCCCCAAGGTCGATCGCTACACGACCCGATCTCTGATATGGCATCATGCCTATGTGTTTATTATCATTATCATTCAAAACCCAATTACCGAGTGTTGTCAATTACATTCATTATGAAATTTATTTCAGATCACGGTATATTAAAATATAACTGATAAATCCATTTTCAAACAACCGTTGAAAACATTTTAATAGAAATTCTTTTCAAAGCCAAATCATTTCAAAACCAGGCTACCAAAGAAATAGGATAGAAGTCCTACCTCAATACTCGTGCCGGTGTCCCACACCGTAATCCCGGTCCACTATACGTTAGCTCTGCGGAACCCCGAACGATCCTAGATACAAACTAAGTCGATCAATATCTAGTTCGAGATATTCTATGTTAATAAATCATTTCATGATGTCCTAGTGTGCCATTTGTACCTTTAAAATCATTCTATAAGGTTGGAATTTAAATCAAGGTTCAAAACAGTGAAAACGGGTAAAAATCACAAAATTTTCCCATGCCTCGGTCGGCCTGCCGGACTCCCTGCTTCGGCCGGCCGAACTGTACAGTTCGGCCTGCCGGAAGTCAGGTCCGGTCGGCCGGTCATTTCCCCAGGTTCGGCCTGCCGGACGGAAGAACACCGGCCTGCCGATCCCTGTTCCGGCCTGCCGAACACGCAGTTCGGCCTGCCGAACTGGGAAAACCCAGAAATTCCAGCCACGGGTTTCTCGATCCCCAAAATCCAAATCTTGATTCTAACTTGTTTTTCTCAAATCCCAGGCATAGAAAATAATCATAGTTGATAGAAAAACATACTAGAACATGTTTGGACTCATTTAAACAAGATTTAAACTCAAAAATCTCAAAAATCTGAAAATGAGAAAATAGGGAGAAAAATGAAAAATCTTGAATTCAATCCGTTTTTCTTCAATCTAAGCTTAGATTCTAGTTGTTCTAAGTTCATTTAACTCAAATCCACGGTTTTCTAAGCTTAAACAAACCTAGATTTCAAAAATGCACAAAATTGAAAATTTTGGAAAAAGTTTAGAAATTTCAAAACTAACCTCGAATCGAAGCTTCAATCCGCGTTCTCGGTTGCTAAATCACGTCCCCGAGCTTCCTCCTTGCTAACCCGAAGCTTGGATTCGAATTTGATTTCAAAAATTTTGAAAGAATTTGAGAGAGAGAGAGGAAAACCGGGAGAGAGCAAGAGAGAGAGAATGAGTGAAGAGAGAGAGAGAGGTCTGAGAGTGTGAGGAGAGAGGAGGAAGAGAGAGAATAAATAGAGAAAATAGGTGGACGGTTTTACTGTGCGAAAACCATGCGCCGCCCACGGTTTTATAAAACGAAGTATTTTTAACATTTTACAAATTGTTGTGTTTTAAAACTCAAAACATCATTTTAAAACAATAAGGAATCATTTGAATGCATCAATTTAACAAAACGGTCAAAATTCAAAATCCAACCAAATAATCTAATTAATGTTAAAACATTAATTATGGCACACTAATTCATCGTTTATATTACATTAACATTAAATAAATTTCGGGGCGTTACAACAACAGAGCAGCAGAGCATTGTAGCGCCCACACTTGACGCTATTCCCTGACGTAGCGACAGAAAGATGAGCCAAGCCTGGATTCCAACCTTACCATCCTCTCATGTTTAAGATCATAATTTAATTTTTAAAATTTTTAATCTCGACTCTTAGTGTAAGGGATAATTTTATCATTTCACATTACATTTTCACTCCATAAAATTAACCCAAGGAGCGTGTTTGTTAATTGGGGTTACAAAATTAGATGGCAAGTATATATTATGTTTTAAAATTTAGAGACAAATTGTTACAATATCCATAATTCAAGCTGAAAATTTAAATTTTATGCTACTTTATATACATACACTATCGAGAGGATTTTTTTTAATTCCCAGATCCTTTTATTTTATTACTCTATTATTTTTTGTTTGTTTATGAGTTCGTCTTGCTATATCTAATTTGGACAATAAAAAGAATTGCGATATTCAAAATCATATTGAACATACTATAATTAAGTGCGCTAATTATAGCATTTAAGGGTATCCAATCCAAACTAAAACTCTCTATTTAGAATTACAACTTTACTAGTTTGTGTTATAAATAATAAGTTGATGAACCAATTGATAATAATCTGTACACACTACTAGAAATTTGAGCTAATACCACCCTCATTTAACAACCTTTTTTTAAAAAAACTATTGTGGTAAAGGAGAAAAAATGCGGAGAGTTTGTCAAAGAAGATGAAAATCGTTGTGGTAAGATCAGGTGTCTTTCATGACGGTTTTTAGAAAAAATTGTTGTGGTATATTACACTATACACGACGGTTTTTTGTTAAAACCATCGTGTATAATTATACTTTCTATGATGGTTTTTATAGAAGGTACGTTAAAATCCCTATTTTAGCTTCACAATCAGACATGAATCACAATCCCAGCTCTCAAAAACATATCTAGAACCTCCTGAAATTGTAGTTGTCGTCCCTATCCGCCTTCGTCCTCCTTAATCTCCTTCCTAATTATAAGCGTTTAATTAGGTATATATATAAATAGGTTTTTATTTTGTTGATTAGCTTTTTAGTTTGTGAATTTATAATCATGATCAGTTATTTAGATTTGTTGGGTATGATTAATTTATGGATCAATTAGTATTATTGATCAATGTTTATTGTTTTGTGGATATGATTAGTTATTTGGATATAGGTGTCATTAATTTGTTGATTTTTTAGTATGATTAGTTATTTAGACATGATAAGTATGATTACTTTGTTTTATGGATATGATTTATTATTTGAATATGATAGGTATGTGTAATTTGTGGATATTTGAGTATGATTAGCTATATTGAAATTGATGGGTATTGAATAATTTGTGAAGTTTATGGATTTATGGTATGATTTATATATGGTAGTTAATTAATTTGTGAAGTTGTTTTTAATTAATTGTATTATATATATTTCAATTTAGAACTTGCGAAATGGATAAGAAATGCATGCGTGATTTTCGATTGATCAGAGAATATGTGAATGGTGTGGAAGAGTTTTTAGATTTTGCCAAAACTCATGCCTAAGGTGATAAAATTCGGTGTCATTGTGTTAAATATGGAAACCATGGATCTCCTTCAATTCCAATAGTTAGAGAACATTTATTTAAAAATAGGATTATAAGTAGTTACTAAACGTAGCATTTTCATGGAAAGTCTAAGTTCAATCCAACTTTAGTGAGCCCAAAAAAAAAAAAAGGAACCTATTGTAGAAGATTATATGTGTCATTACGAAAATATGGCTAACATGGTCAATAATTTGGAAAAACACTTTTTACACCATCCGGACTTATTTGAGACAGTGATGAATGATGCCGAGACGCTCGTACATGAAGGGTGTACCAATTTCACCAAATTGTCCACTTTAGTTGGATTATGGAATTTGAAAGCATTGGGTGGGTGTTCAAATTCTAGTTTCACAAATCTCTTAGAATTTCTAGAAAGGCTTCTGTCGAAAAGTAATAAACTACTAACTAGTATGTATGAAGTTGAGAAGACTTGAGCACTTTGGGAATAGAGTGTGAAGAAATTCATGCTTATGAAAATGATTGTGTTCTTTATAGGAATGAGTATGAGGCTAGAATTATAGCCCAGTTTGTAAAGAGTAAAGGTGGAAGAAAGGAAATGAGCCAAAAAATGGTAAGAATGGAGCGTCAACGAAGGTGTTGTGGTACATTATACCGGTACCATGTTTGAGGCATTTATTCAGAAATGCAGAATACCAAGAATTTGACATGACATCATGACAAACGGATCGACGATGGTATGCTTAGACATCCAATAGATTCACCATAATGGAATACTTTTGAAGCAAATCATCTTGAGTTTAGTGCGGATCCAAGAAATATACATTTCGTTTTGTCGATGGATGGAATGAACCCACATAATAACATGAGTAGCAGGTATAGCACTTGGACCGTAATACTTGTCAACTACAATCTCTCTAAAAATGTACATGAAGCGAAAGTTCTTAATGTTATCTTTATTGATTTTAGGTCCTCACCAACCAGGGAATGACATTGATTTATACTTGGCACCATTAATCGATGACCTAAAAAATGTGTGAGAAAATGGAATTGAAGTTAGATATGCTTATCAAGAAGAAATGATTACACTCCGTATAATGTTGATACAGACAATTAATGACTTCCCTACATATGGCAAGTTATCTAGTTCTTCAATGAAGAGTTTTATTGGTTGTCCTATTTGTATGAAGGAAAATGTCTCACAAACGGTTGAAGAATCATAAGAAAACTGTTTTTCTTGGTCATAGAAAATGGTTGCCAATAGATAATCATTATCACAAATAAAAGAAAGCCTTTGATGGCAACATCAAAGAAAGAGACCCTCCTCGGCCTTTGACGGGTGAACAAATATTTGAAATAATAAAATATGTGAAAGTGGTACTCGAGAAGAGAAAGCGAGGTGAGGACGAGCCGCCGATAGATAGACCATAGAAAAAGAGATCAATCTTTTTGGAACTTCTGTATTGGAAGACACTTTTTGTCCATTGTTGCTTGGATATTATGCATATGAAGAAAAATGTTTGTGAATCAATAGTCAGCACATTGCTTGACATTCCCGATATGACTAAGGATGATGAAAAAGCATGGTTCGATCTCATGGAAAAGGAGATTAATCCTAATTTGTTTCTCGAGAAAAGAGGGAAACGTACTTACTTACCTCCGGCAAGGCATACATTATCAAGAGGGGAAAAGAGAAAGCTTTGTGAATGGTTTACTTTGTTGAAAGTGCTAGACGGCTATTCTTCGAACTTTAAAAAGTTGGTGTCGGTGAAGGATTTGAAACTTATTGGCATGAAAACACATGATTGTCATTTGTTGATGAAACAATTAGTACCATTTGTGCTGTAGGAAATTCTAACAAAGGATTTAAAATTTGCAATTATCAAGTTATGGTCAAAGGTAGTTGATCCACTTATGCTAGATTCACTACAATTGGAATTTGTGCAAACCTTGTGCATGCTTGAGAAGATTTTCCACCGGTTTTTTTTTTTTTTTTTGACATCATGATTCATTTAACGGCATACTTAATACATGAAGTTAAGTTATATGGACTTGTATATTTGAGATGAATGCACCTATTTGAAAGGTATATGAAGTTTTTGAAGGGCTATATAAAGAACCGAATATGCCAGAGGGATGTATTGTAGAAAGTTACATAGCGGAGAAATTAGTTGAATTTTTCTCCAAGTACTTGTCTAATGCGAAAACAATTAGGATGCCAAAGACAATAAACATTGAGGCTAGGGGACTATCTATTGGCAATCCTTCCTCGGTAAATCGAGGGGAGTGGGAGTAAGCTTGTCTTTATGTCTTGCACAATACTAATGAGGTGAAGCCTTTCATTGAGGTGCACATAAAGGAATTAGAATAGGGGAACTAAAAAGAGCAAAAATGAGAAGTGGTTGCAAGATGAACACAACTAGACCTTTCGGGAGTGGATTAGGGCACACGTCTATGCCAAGGGCTACACATCACAAGATAGAAATGTGTCACAAGAGTTAAAGAACCTAGTTAGCGGACCATCATCGGTAGTTAGAAGGTATACATCATATTCTATAAATGGTTAAACTTTCTACACTCGCAAAAGAGATGAGAAGCATCCTATCTAAAATAGCGGTGTGACTCTTTCTGCCGAGGCTATGCATATTGCCTCTGCCAAGGACAAGAATCCAATATATGGGACTATAAACTACTTTAGTTTCATTAAAGATATTTAGAAACTTAATTATGGAGGATTGTGGATAGCACCTTTTAAGTGCAAATGGGCCAACAATAACTATGTTAAGACAAATAATGACAGCATCATGGTGCTCGACTTTAGAAGATTAGGATATAAAACGATCCCTTCATTATGGCATCGCAAGCAATCCAAGTTTTTTACACAACAGATCTTGAAGATTTGGAATTGTCCCTAGTCATCTCGATGAAGCCAAGAGTAATTATTGACGGTAACAAAGTTGTCGAGGATTGCATGAACATCCCCTCATTCACAAAGGAATTACCACCAGTTGAAGAGATTGATGATTTTGATGATGATGTTTCCCACTTGCTTTGTGAAGATATGGAATGGACATGTATTGAGGAACTAAAAAAAGAGGAAAAAATGGGCATTTGTAAAAATTTATGTCAATTTATTTTAATGTAGTTTTTTTTTTGTTTTCATTTTTTCTTCTTTCTTGAGCTGAGGGATATATCTATATATAATTATTTTTGTAATAAAAACAACAAAAAGTAAAAAGTATTGGCCATTGGATGCATAACACACAGGCTGGCCACCCTAGGTAAACGAGAAAAAGGTCTAACAAGCAAGTGTTTTTGACCAATTTTTCACTACGATTTTTTAGGAAAACTGTCATGAATTCATACTTTACATGACACCCTCTAATTAAAATTAAAAAGAAGCTACCACTTCATACCCATAGATATCCTCTTTCTCACACTCTGCCCATACGACACCGTCGCTGCCGCTACTCTAGACCTAACCCCATGCCATACCGTTGTTGCCGCCACCCTTGACCTAGACTTGCAAGCAAAAGGAATAGGCCAATGACCCAAACCCATGCCGCTGCCATCTTTTTGTTTCTCTCTCTTGCCTCTTATTGTACTTGTAATCCAATGACCTTTCCTCGCACCACGTCCCTCGTCGTCGCCGTTGAGACAGCCCTCCAACAAACTCTCACTATCCCCGCTGACAATCGCCGTCATTCTATAAGTCCCATTTCATTCACTATTGTACTTCTGGTAATATATCAAGTCCCATTTTCTTGGCAATGATAAAAGATTTGTTAACAAAAATTCTAAAATTTTGTTGCTGGAAATTCTTAGCATTGTCGTCAAGTTCTCATATTGTGTAGGTTCTAAAACAGACCAATTACATGGAATATAGGATATTAAATTTTTAATCTTGAACTGATTGAATTAAATGTGTTTAATAAGAGTTCTTTTATGTATAATTTGCATAGATTAATTGGGCCTTGGTAATAGAGGTGTGACCAAATGTGCTTTTGTTTTAATATGTAATTTTATTAGCTACACTAGATTTTGAATTTATTTAAAGTAAAGAAAATTAAAGTAGAAACTATTTTTTATTGTTAATTAGGTTTATGTTATGTTATGTTAATTAATTTTATTTTCAAATTACAATGTTATATTATGCTAATTAGAGTTGACAAATAACTTAGTTTTGTTATTTTATTTTTCTTTAGGTTTAGTTTATGTTATGCTATATTAATTAGTTTTATTAATTTGTTATATTAATTAACTATGTTAATTAATACTTTGTTTTGTTCACTATCACTAGTAATTTTAGTTTACCTTTTGTTTTCAAATTAAATCTATTATTTTGGTTGATTGGTATATGTCAATTTATGTGTTTACCTTTTCATGAGGATTTGGTTTAGATTAGGTAAAAATATCACAAGAGAATGATAATGACCACTATAATGACGAGTATGAAGAGTGCACGTCATCTTTCTCTCAATGTAGTAAAGGAAAACAAGTTAGCAAGCCTTGAAGAAGAACCAAATTCGATCTCAAAGTTGATTTTGAGCGGAAAGCTGCTTTAACAAAAAGAGTTCATCAGATAAAGAAGAGAGGATTAAAACTAGAACATTTGACGCAAAAGGCCAATCAGAAGGCACAGTCGGAAGTGAATTCAGTAGTTGGATTGGAGTTCTTAGTCGAAAGCATGTTCCAATATAGATTAAAGATTAGAAAACTAAAGATTTGGATAAAGTAAAAGATGTTATTTGGAGAGAAATTACGAAGGTTTCATAGTTGAGGAGTAGTATAGGAAAAAAGCTATGAAGATTTGTGGTGAAATAGCAAAGGTGTTTAGATTTGATCTCTACACCACTCTTGTAAAGCCCAACCTTTTGGCTCTGGATGATGATAACAATGCATTAAAGTGGCCTCCTATGATAGGATACTACTCCTTTATAACAGATGATAATTGGAAAGCATTTGTTAAGTATTGGCGTTCTACCAAATTCTAACTTCTGTCAGCACACACAAGAAAAATAAGAGCACAAAATGAATATGGTTCTATACTTAGCGAGACATATGTAGAGTGCTTGAGCAATTATTGGTACGTTATTATCTTACTCGTATTATATATATCAGTTATTCTATCATTTATATACTTACATAGCAAAATATATTTATCTCATATGGGTATACTACCATCATGGGAGGAGTTGTGGGTAAAATTGCGTTAGGGTCCTATACGAAGCAACAAAGTCAAGGGACCTTCGAGTCTGTCGATAACGATGACACACTAACGAGGGCACTAAGAAAACCGAAACATTCAAGACATGTTTGCGGTTAATTTAACCATGTCAAGCAGTCTCAATACTTCAACCTCCGACCAAGTTCGTTACATGGCCACAATGAAGAAGTCGAGTCAAGCGCTAGCCATGTTCCTCAAGATGTTGAGGGAAAGAAACGCCCAAAAAAGAAATGTGCTAGAAAAGCAAGAAAGTGATAACCTAAGGTAGAACAATATCGAGCGATTGGGAAAAAACCCGTTGCAAATGAGTCTCTGCCTTCATTTAACTTCTCTTTAGTTCCTCCAGAATTTATGCAGTTGGTTTTGTATGCACATGTTTTCAAGCGAGATGGGTTAGTGGTTCAGTGTCCAATATCAAGAAGAATCACGACAATGAAATGTCTCTCTATGTGGGGTATGAAAACATTTACTACTTCATCACCTTTGATAAAATCAAGGTGAACTGTATAATGATATACCTCAGGTAATGGCACTATCCTTAATTCTTACTTTTTAAGATTTAAGTAAAGTTGTAAGGTGCATTCAAATAAGTTAGTGCATTATTTTCATTGTAGTTTTTTGGCAAAATATTGTGAACGTTAAAGAACATTAGACGTTGGCACTTGTTTCACCATGAGAGACAGTTTTTACAAAAATCGTCGTGTAAGGATGATATTCCATGATAGTTTTTTGAGAAAACCGTTCTGACAAATTGGCGCCAAATGTTCCTAATTGGCGCCTTAATGGATGTTCTACAATAGTAAAGAACCGTCGTGAAAACTTAAGATGGTACCACAATAGGGGTTTTTACGATGGCTTTTTAACCATCGTAAAAGTTTTCCACAACAGTTTAAGGCCCAGTTTATAGTAGTGACAAAGTTCAAATCTAGACCTTCAAATAAAAAAAAAAAGGTACATTGCCGAGAATCCAAAAATATATAGTATAAATTTTTAATAGATGTATAATACAAGATATAAAATGTTAAGGTGATTAAGATTGGCCACATGAGACTTTTTTTATAGATCAAATGCGATATGTAGCACTTCAAAAATTGAAATTAAAATGAGACAAATTGTATATTTTGGACTAATAAGGTATTTCAAAGAGTAGTTTAAACCATCGGTTTAAGTTTGAAAACTATAGCATGTGAGAACTTTATATTATAGCTTTTTTATTATAGCATGTGAGAGCTTTATACTATTCATAATTCAAGCCAATGGTTTGAATCATGGTTCCAAACACCCTATAAAATTAAAATTAACACCCTATGCATGGTTGGATTAACTTTGCAGTAACTAATGTCTTTTTATAATTGGTTTTAGCTAATGTCATATTCTTCTTATAAAAACAAAAAATAAATTGATTGCATACTCTTATGTGAAATATGGCACCTAAACATGACGAAATAGGATTCACGCACTCTAACTTAATAGTATATGACGCATTATATATAAGTTAGCTGTAATGTACGAGTAACTTTTTAGGCATGGAAATCTATTGTTTAGAAGGCCTTAATTTGTAATAAGATTTCCAACATTCTGTAAGTCTCCCTGAAGCAACCTTTATAGCCAAGCCCAAAAGCCATTCCTTGCTTCGTTAAAGCTTACTTTACCACCAAGCTTAGAACCCCCATGCCCATATATAGAGCTTGGTGATTGTTTTAGCAGTCCTTATGCGGTTAACTTCCAAGAAAAAACCATGCCGAGTCATCTACCATCCGACTCAGAGAACGACACAACCAGGCTAAGAAGGCTTTTCGGACGTGAAAGGCCGATTCATGAAGTTCTTGGAGGAGGCAAAGGTACGATTTGCATTTCATTTTTTGTCCTTTAAACAAACCTGCTTCATGGGCATGAATAGTACATTTACATGTCATGAGCACATGAAATGCAGTAATTTCGCTTATTGCTCATAGTGTGTTCTGCACTTTCAACTAAATTAGTTTGCACAATTGAAGTAAGTGTTAAGTTTCTATTCTTCCTGCTAGATTGTGGATTGATTATAGCCAATGCCTCGATTAATAAGTTGTACAAATGAGAATTAGTTTTAGCTGACTATGGGTTCACAATTTACTTTTTTGGTTGATCTTCTTTTCAGTCCTAAACTATAGATGAAATCTCGTTTTAATCCCGAACGAGACCCTATTTTATCAAGTGGTTCAAAGTTTGCCATCTCTACCTATTTATTTGTTAAAATCTCACCGAGAAAATACAAGTGAGGACCAATTATAATTTAGTAGTTATTAATTTTGTAATTTTACATGTTAGGACATGACTGTTAAAATAGACACCATGCCTTCATTTAGATTTTAAAAGGTGGATTAAAGAAATCATTAATTTGGTACAACTTGGTAGGTTGAGGATACATTTTTTATCAGTTTAAAATTCAAGGACCAAAATAAGATTTAGCATATAACTCGTGCACTAAACATAGTTTCAATCCTTAATTCATAGCTGGGATTATGTCTCATAGGCTTCAGAATATGTACAACAATAGAATAAGGCCTGTTTTCTAGCAATCATTTCTGAACATATCCCACTTTTCGGATTTTAAGGATTTTTTGTTAAAACGAAAATTTGTCATCTTGAAACCATTTATTTAGAATTGTTATGGTAATTATGGAACTTTACATGACACTGATAAATAGGGATTTGACTTGCAGTTGCAGACGTGCTGCTATGGAGGAAGAGAAATATCTCAGTCGCACTTTTGGTTGGAATGACAGTTATATGGTTTCTCTTTGAGGTTTTTGAGTACAATTTCGTGACCCTCCTCTGTCACATCTCCATTACCACAATGCTTGTGTTCTTCATTTGGTGTACCGGAGCAGAAATATTTAAATGGTACTTTTTTCAATACTATACATATGATTTAGTTTACTATCCCTAAACTATTCCATGTTCAAAATGATTTGAAAAGCATTTCATAGACTCCGTCACATGTCTGTCACATACCCTTTTGAGAATGTTTTTATCCAAATACTTTCATTGATTTGGACCAAACTAAAATGTGCTAATTTCTCTATAGGCCTCCTCCAAAAATTCCTGGAGTCATACTACACGAATCTTCATTCAGAGAAGTGGCTTTAACCTTTCACAGAAGGTTTAACCAATCATTGTCAATGCTCCTTGACATTGCATGTGGAAAAGATCTACCACTTTTCTTCTTGGTATATCGGTAGAAACAAGCTTTAAGTTTTATTCAATTAAACTCAACTTCCTCACAAGAGTCTCTGATAAAGAAACTTTTGACTTTTTTCAGGTGATTGTATCTTTATATATATTATCTATGATTGGAGCCTATTTCAGCTTCTTGAACTTCCTTTATTTGGGTAAGAAAATTTGCCATCTTTCAGGTAATTACTGCATTCTTTATGGTATATTGGGCATTTGAGCTAATAAAGTTGGTACGTTTGGTTGTATGATTGCACATCATCAAAGGTTTTGTCTGCATAATGACACTGCCATTTCTGTACGAGCGATTTGAGGATGATGTTGATCGTCTTGCTGTAAGAGTAGTTCGAGAGATGAAGACATCATATCAAAGATTGGATTCAAACTTTCTCAACAAGATTCCAAGAGGTCCAGTGAAGGCGAAGAAATTCAGATGAATAAGTTGAATACACGAGCTACTTAGTCTGCCCTGAGTTTATCATGTAAATGACAATGTAAAGATAGTTATGTCCAACATTACACATATAACCGTACGATATTGTAAACATATATAATGATCGAATAAGAAAAAAGGGGGCTTTTCTTAGCCATTCCAGGGATTTTTATCCTTAAAACTCTTAAAATGCTTCTAAGGCTGACGAAACTTGCAATGCTCTCCAGGGAAAACAAAACAGAGAGAGAGAAAAATTAAGTATTACAATTTATTGAAGGACGTTCAAAGATGCAAAAACAAAGGCATCTTTGAATTCCTTAAGGAGTTCCAGAAGCCTAAAAGAAAATCCAACACACGTGAACAGAACTAGAACTCGCCAGATCATTTGGATTTGTGTTTAAGCCTTTAACCAACCAAGCAAGGACTATATTAGTACGGAACATTCTTGGCTAGGAAGCAACTAGGAAACAGAAAAAGATTAACTAACAAGTATTAATAATAACACTGCAGAATTCCTCACCAAAATCCAAAAGATTTCCTACTTTAGAAGATATAGCTAGCCCAGGATATCAGTTGAATCCTCTTCCCTTTCTACTCGAAATATTTATGTCCACACATACATACATACATATTGTGTGCGCGAGCGTGCATCTGTTTGCACAATCCAATATGTATATAGGCAAACTGGAGTTTTCTTACCATGGAACTGGGACTATTCAGTGTCCCTCGTATTTGGACTAAAAGAAAAAGGTTGATTATGATTGAAGCACTATTCTTAATTAAATATAAGTTCAAGAAACTATCCCCAAAATTCCTTGTTTCATTTCAAAAGACTAGAACCATTATAGAACATCTATAATCTCTTATCTTAGTCCCTTTCTTCAAGTACTTTACGTGACATTTCTAGAGATTATGGGTACATTGGAAAAGATTTAATTACGAAGACGTAAACTAATTGATTAAAATACCAACACATTAAAAAAGATTTGATTTTGTATTCTCTAGCCAACTCAACAATAATTTATTTTAGTTGTTGGACTACGGTGACCTAAATTCTGTTGGGTTTGATCCGAAAGTTTCGCGGTACCACATTTGTGGTGAAATTATAATTACGAGAATTTTTTTGGGGTCTGTAGTGGTAGCGGAGGGATCAACCTATCGTAGCCCACCATAGACCTATTGTGTTAAGGTTATGCTACTATATATGTATTATTTTTTACTATTCCTTTGTATCGATTTTTTGAAATAGTAGATTTGCTTCTGCCTCTGCTGCGGTTTCTTCCCTTTTAGGGTTTTCTATGTATATTTGTGTATTCTTTGTTCTTCATTTTCTAGTGCCTATTTTTCGTTTATTTTCTAACCTATTGGTATCAGAGCTATGTTAGGTTTGGTTTAGGGAATGACAACCATGAAATACGATATTCTGCTTTAGGATCACACATCACATGTTTGCTACGGCAGGTCAAGATGTAGGCTGTGCTCGCACAGATGGATTTGAATGATGCACTGCTAGGGTTTGATAAGAAGCCCTCAACGTGGTCAATGGAGGAGAAGCAACGTAAGGATCGAAAGGCCTTATCTCAAATTCATCTTCATCTGTCAAACCAAATTCTACAAAATGTTTTGAAGGAGAAAACCACCGTTATATTGTGGTTGAAGTTGAAGTAGTTTCGCATGACGAAAAGTCTGACTAGTAAGCTGCACCTGAAGCAGCAACTGTATCTCACCATATGAAAGAAGGCACGCCTTTTGAAGATCACTTAACTATGTTTGAAGAGATTGTCTCTGATCTAGAAACCTTGGAGATTAATTATGATGATGTTTATGGTTGATTTTATTATGTTCGCTGCCTTCTTCATATGTGACCTTTAGAGATACTAATTTGTATGGTCGTAACACTCTTACTCTGAGGAAGTGTATGATACTCTATTCGCTAAGGAGAAAATAAAAGAGTTTATGTTTGGAACAGAGGCTTAGGCTAAGGGCCCTGTTGTTCGAAGGAGGACATAGGAGAGGAATTCTGGTAGTAGTAAGAGGAGCAGATCAAAATTCAGTAATTGAGATAAAGTCTACAGGTACTGTAAGAAAAAAGGGCACATCATATCTGAATGCTATAAGTTGCAGAATAAGAATAAGAGAGTTGGTACTAATTAGAATGGACAACAACTGGAAAAATCTGATGAAGCCAATGTTGCAAAAGATGACTACAGTGATGGAGAACTCCTTCTTGTTTCTGATGGCAACTCCAAACCTTATGAGAATTGGATTCTTGATTCAAGCTACATGTTTCATAAGTGTCTTAATCGGGACCTATTTTCAACGTATGAATTAGTGCTTAAAGGTACCATGTTGATGGAAATAATGTATCTTGCAAGATAACTAGTATTGGAACGATCAAAATTCAAATGTTTGATGGAGTTTTCAGGACGCTTGGTGATATGAGACACGTCCTTGATCTAAAGAAGAATCTTATCTCTTTGAGTACTATTGATTTAAAAAGGTATAAGTACACCGGTGAAGGTGGAGTCCTGATGGTTAGCAAAGATTCCCTTGTTGTGGTGAAAGGGCAGAAAAAGTCTGCTAAGTTATATGTGTTGCAGGGCTCTATGATTATAGGTGATGCTGTTGCTACTCCTTTGTTGTTAGATGGTGATGTTACTAGACTCTGGCATATGCGCCTTAGGCATATGAGTGAGAATGGGATGATTGAACTGAGTAGAAGAGGACTTTTTGATGGTCAGAGTATTAATAAATTGAAGTTCTATGAGCATTATGTTTTTGAGAAGCAAAAGAGAGTTAGATGCATATGAGGCATTCACAACACAACGGAACACTCAACTACATACAATTTGATCTCTAGAGACCATCTAGGGTGCCTTTTAAAGGACCTGATAATTATATGCTGACTATTATTGATGATTTTTCTAAAACAATTTAGGCATTCTTCTTTAAGCAAGAGAACGATATATTGCCTACATTCAAGGAGTGGAAGATTATGATTGAAAAGCAGACAGGGAAGTAGGTAAAACGTCTCTACATTGATGATGACTAGGAGTTTTGTTTTGATGAGTTTAATGCTCTATGCAAATTAAAAAAATTGTGAGGCATTGTACAATTCATCGTTCTCCATAGCAAAACAGTGTTGTAGAGCAAATGAATGGGACTTTGATAGAAAAGGTATGTTGTATGCTCTCCAATGGTAGTTTACCTAAGTCTTTTTTAGCCGAAGTTGCTTTGATAGCTTGTTTGATTGTTAAGCATCCTTCCTCAACTACTATTGACAAAAAGACTCCACAAAAGATATGATCTAGTACTCTTGCTAATTACTTTCATTTGAAGATATCTGGATGTCCTGCCTATGCAAATATTGATGATGAAAAACTAGAACCTAGGTCTATGAAATGTGTCTTTCTTGGCTATAAGTTTGGCATTAAGGGATATAAGATATGGTGTCTAAAAACTAGAAAAACCATAATCAGTAGAGATGATTTTTTTTGATGAAACTATTATGCTTAATGACTCATCTCCTAGAGATTCTGATGACAAAAAGCAATAGAAATAAGGCACACAAGCGGAGTTTGAGATTGGGTAAGGATCTATACTAGAGTCTACATCGCAGTCTAGCTCAGAGATACTGGTTAGTGTTGTTTCCTCTTCCTCATCACTGCTAGCACCACCATAGTATTCTATTGCTAAAGACAGGCCTAGAAGAGATGTTAAACCTCCACAGAGATTTGTTGAGGCTGATTTGATTACTTAAGCCTTAAATATGACTAAAGATATTGAGGCTAGTGAAGAACCTTCTATCTATTTAGAGGTAGTAGATTGTGACAACTCTAGCAGATAGATGATTGCCATATAGGAGGAGATAGAATCGCTTCATAAGAATGACACATGAGACTTAGTGAGATTACCTAGGGGTAAGAAAGCTGATCGTTGCAAATGGGTATCCAAAAGGAAAGAAGGAACACCAAGAGTTGAAGAAGCCAAGTACAAAGCAAAACTAGTTGTAAAGGGATACACTCAGGTTCTAGGTGTAGACTTCATAGATGTGTTTTCTCCAGTTGTAAAGCAGAGCTCGATTCGAGCTTTGCTTGGTATTGTGATCATGCATGATTTTGAGCTTGATCAGTTAGATGTGAAGGCAATATTCTTACATGGAGAACTTGAGGAAGACACCTACATACAGCAGCCAAAGGGTTTTATGGTTCCAGGTAAGGAAGACTATGTATGCTTGTTGAAAAAGTCTTTTAATGGCTTAAAACAGTCATGTAGATAATGGTATAAGAGGTTTGACTCATTTATAAATTCTCATGATTTCAAAAGAAGCAATTATGACAGATGTGTCTACTTTAAGAAGAGTGGTGATGGGTCATTTGTGTGTCTACTCTTATACGTTGATGATATGCTAATAGCAGCCAAATATAAAGGAGAGATAAGAAAGGTCAAAGCCCAGCTTAATAAGGAGTTTGAGATGAAAGACTTGAGAATAGCGAAGAAGATACTTGGAATGAAGATTTTAAGAGATAGAAAGGCAATAATTTGTACCTAAGTCAGAAAGGGTTTGTTGAGAATTTTTTTACAGGTTCAATATGTAGAATGCCAAACCGATTAATACTCCATTAGCTACTTATTTTAGACTTTCATCTACTTTATCTCCATAATCAGAGGATGATGTTGATTATACGTCGCGAGTTCCATATTCTAGTGTAGTAGGATCCTTCATGTATGCTATGGTTTGTTCACGTCCAAATTTATTCTATGTAGTTAGTGCAATTATTAGATATATGGTGAATCTTGATAAAAAACATTAGAAAGCAGTTCAGTGGATTTTCATATACTTGCATGGCTCTACTGATGTTTGTTTGCATTTTAGGAGAACTGGAGATGGAGTTGTTGGGTATGTCAATTCTGATTATACTGGACACCTTGATAAAGAAGATCTCTTATAGGGTATATTTTTTCTGTTGGTGGTTGTGCTATTAGTTGGAAAACTACATTGCATACTACAGTTGTGCTGTCTACAATTGAGGCTGAGTACTTGGCTATTATAGAGCTTATAAGGAAGGTATTTAGTTGAAGGGACTATTTGGTGAACTTAGTGAAGACTTGCAAATTACCACAGTTCTTTGTGATAGTTAGAGTACTATTTTTCATACCAAAGATTTGATGTTTCATGAGAGGACAAAGCACATTGATGTGCGGTATCATTTTTTGCGTGACGTCATTGTTTGTAGTGATATTGTTGTGAGCAAACTTAGTATCCATGATAATCTTATTGATATGATAACCAAGTCACTCCCTGTAGCCACGTTTGAGCATTGCTTGGACTTGATTGTTATTCGTTGTTGAGTTTTGTAGCCCTTAGGGGCTTCTTGTGGAAGAGGTGGAGAGCTTTTGTCCAAGATTGGAGTTTGTTTTCATTCTGGCAATGGAATTCGTGTTAAGGTGGGGATTATTAGAGTATAGACCCAAATTCTGTTTAGTTAGGCTAGAAAATTTTGCAATGCGATGTTTGCGGTGAAATCAAGATTTTCTACGTTTATCTGTGTTTTTTGTTCTTCGTTTTTTATAGCCTCTTTTTCGTTTATTTTCTAACATTAGCCAATTATCCCATAATTCTGGGTTGGACCACATGTTTTCAATCTGAAATTTGATAGAAAAGAAAGGGAAAAGTAAGGTTAAACTTCCCACTTTAAGCCAATTAACTTGTACTCAAGCTTGCATAAAAATACAAGACAAAAATAAAGAAATTTCACATTGGCACATGCACCAAAATCCACTCTATGTCGCTCTGCCACAAGCCAGAATACAATCCTTGGTGAGAACTGGGAAGATTTGGTTAAATAAAAGTATTTTGGACTCCACTAAGATTGTGGTCACGTGGAGCTCACAAGCACTAACATGAAACACGGCGACACTTTCACTACTGAGATTTTTGCTCTCATATATCATGCCTTTTGGATACCAGTCACGTCACACCAAGCAGTGCACAATTAAGATTATGTAAAAGGGGATTGCAAAATATGTTATATGATGCACCATATGGCGTTTTCCTCGAGCGCATTTTTAACCGAAAGAACAAGTAAAATGCATTCATTATTCGCTTTCCACTCTTCCATTATGTGTTGTGGAAATTGGAACCGTTCGTTGTCTTTAGGCATAATAGTAGTGATTTATTTATTTATTTATTACTAAACTCGTGCATAAACTATTACAAGGGACTTGCCAAGGAATTTAGCATAAACTATTATAAATGCTCCTAATCTTTTTTTATTTTTAGTCTGGTCGTCTTGAGTTGATATGTCAAGCTAAAACATAACATAGAGTTGAGTATTAAACGTTTTATCCTCTACTAAAGAGAGCAAAAAAACAAAATAAAAAATAAAAATGCAAACAAACACAGAAAACATATAATAGTTCACTATCAATGTGACAGCTTGCAAGTTGATGCGAGTTTTTTCTTTTAATGAAAAAATTTAAAAGAGAATCACATACATTAAGTCTCTCGAATTTATTGTATTTCTTTCTAATCATACTCCTAAAAACGAAATCCGTGTGCTAGCTATGTATTGTTGCAATAATTAGCGCATAATTGGACTAGTTTCAGCCTCCCCCAACTTCATCAAACTCAAATTAATTATTGTGTATTGTTGAAGTTGAAAGCCAAAATAATAAAGTTTCATTTTACAAAAGTGTGCTCTGAGTTCCGTCAGTACAACCACTTTCCTATTTGGCTGTCATTGTCTCAAGTGACAGCTTAAGCTTTATGCTAGCTTCCACCCACACCAGTTCTCATGACAAGAAAGAGTGGAAGGAAGATTAAAGGGGAAAAAAAGATAAATATAAAAGATTAACAATCAATATGGTATTTTAGTGGCTACATTTGTTGAGCTCCCACTAAATCTTCCTGTCAAAGGTCTGAAGGTTTTGCCTGCCAATTCAAGTGCAAGAAAGGAGAATCATGTAAAAAGGGGTCCTAAAGCCGGAAAGAGAAAAAAGACTTCACTAAAGTGTTATTGGACCTTGGGGAAATTAATCTATGTTGGAACAATATTGACTTTTTAGCAACAAAAACTCTTATATAAGAATCTTCATTGGGAAATGCTAACTCACTTCCTACTTAGAGGAATTTGACAAACACACTCACCAGACACATATATATACATGGTGAGGCTATGGAGGGAGATGGCGGATTTGGATGGCAGTAGTGGTGGTGGTGGTGGTGCTTTTCTAGTCTTTTTGTTTGGTTTGTTGGTGACTCTTTGTATTGCATCCGCAATAATCTTCTCCTGCGCAGATGGTGTATCGAAAGAGAAGTCGTCTCCAGCCGACACAGAGCTCTATGGTGGTGGTTGTACTGCCGGATGTGCTGCAGGCTGCGGTGGATAAGAAACATATTATTCCAAACATCATATACAAGCCTCAACTAGAGAGGTTTGAAAATTACACAGACAAAATCGAAAGACGTTGTGGTTAACTTGGTCTTTGAGTGTGTGCTAATTGGCTACATGATTTTGTCATTGTAAGGCCTGTTCTAATACTTTTAGTAGAGAACCTTGATAACTGATAATTTGAAACAACACAAGTTCTTCAGTTATAGACATCGTGAATTACTTGTTGTGAAATATTAGATCCCATTTCAACTGCTTGTCTCTCTGTCTTTTCTCTTCATTTCAGCACTTGATAACCACATAAGATATTCATTGGTTAGGGTAAGAAACAAGGGCTTTCAATTTTATATTACTGAAATACTCATAAAAGTCAACTGCAAATGCTCTCTTTCTTGATGTTTTAAATTTTGGAGGTCCTGTGATGAAAGGACTGGCCAACTGAAACTATTAAATTGTTGGTATTAAAATATGAAACGCAGCGGAAGGAACAGATCGTTGACAAACAAAAATTTTCTGAAAACTTTGTTCATCGAGAATAGATATATAATTTTAATTATGAAAGCTTTAGGAATTTTTACTAACTTTTTGAAGACTATCAGGGTATCCTAGCTTTCCTCTTTGACACCACGATCTTCCAAACCAGGCCTCCACACCAATGGAAAGACGAGTGGGCATCAAACTACAAGAATAAATTTTCCTCACACTTTTCTAAATCTGCTATGTACTCAACACATGAGATAGCAGACCTTTTTTTTTTTAGAGAAGAACTCTCAGTTTTTCTCTCTAAGTATTTTGTAAAAATTACGTGAATAATTCTTCTGAGATAACTGTTATCTCTCCCTTTTTATATCTGAGCCATTAGTAAATTTTTTAATTAATTTTCAATTTGAAATAACCACCATATCAGATATATGGGGAAATGATATATTCTGCATAATTGTGACCTTTTACTTTCTCCTTTCCTTTTTTTTCCTTTCCTTTTTTTTTCTTTCTTTCCCGAATCACTACAAAGTGATTCGTTTATCTCTCACACACACATATATATAATATGTTAAAAAACGTGAAGCGTAACCTGTTACGTTTGGTTTTTTTTTTTAATAATATTATATTATATTAATATATATATTAATATATTATAAAATCTTATATATATAAAAAGATTTGGTTCAAAACCATATATATCTAAATTCAAAAATAAATCACATTTATTTAAGAATAGATTTTAAAAAAATAATCAATTAATTAATTAACTAATGCTCAGTTAAATGTGATAACATTTATCACATTACATTATGTGTCACAGAGAACATTTTTCTGTGTCACATTAATAATTCAAGTGTGAAATAATTAATTCAGAATTCAATAATTTCAAATTAAATATGTATAATTCATTCTATGCAAAAATCTAATATAGTGTTACAGAGGTGGTATTGGGGACCTATGGACCTATAACCCAAGCTCCAATAAATTTGACATTTAATCAAACTCTTTAATTAATATGCCAAATTTATTAATTTCAGTGTTACTCCACTAAAAACCTGAAACTGAACTCTTGAGATTATAGTGAAATTACTCAAAGAAAATTAGCGAGTAGTCTATTGATATAATCATTACATATAAGTCAGTCCTCCATAAATAGTTCATAATAAGAGCTAGGTTTAATTTTCGTTCACCTCTCTTATTACATCTTTATCCTTAAGTTCCAATAATTCTCTAATGAACAATTAATTCATAATCTTATTATGAACGAGCGCTCTACTGTTCAAACCTTGAATTATCACTCAAGAGAACTATTTTTCTAACTTCCATAGGGAAGGAATGGATTCCATATCTGTATAATATTATTCCCAGCCATTTATTACTTTATATTTCCAAGATGCTAAGTTATAATCTGTGCTTGGACAAATCTTACCACGCAAGTCAAAAAACATAATGTCATAAATAGGAGTCTAATTAATACTCAGGATTAAGACTGTCAAATATATGATCATCATAGTGATAAATTTGAATACTCTATTTGTAACGGATGATTATTAGAGATTCAAAATTTATCTGGTCCAGTCCTATGTAATCTCATTATATAAAGTACCTCCAATCCAATGTCTCTACATTAATAGTCTGGATAATGACTATTTCATTTTAGATGAGATTGGACCGTACTTGCAATTTTTAATTAAAGATCCCAAACTTTAATTAATTATTACGGACTATTTAGATTATTATCTATAATTTTATCCCTAAGCAAATAACACTTATATGCTAAATTAGTCACATAAATAATCATGGAATTTTCTTGATGTTTATAAATGTATTCATAATACATATAATCAACCAAAATAATAATAAATGTCATTTTATTTATTTATTAACAATATGTACAATGTCATAGCTTTTAAGGCACCAAACCCAACAATCTCCCACTTGCCCTAAAGCAGGTGAGACATGTCTCTAAGACCTAAGCCCTCCAAGTGTCCCTCAAAGCTCTTTGCAGGTAACGTCTTGGTGAAAGGGTCGGCAAGGTTGTTTTTTGACGCTATCTTCACAACTTCCACATCGCCTCGATGCACTATCTCTCTAATTAAATGATATTTTCTTTCTATATGCTTTCCTCTTTTGTGGCTTCTAGGTTCTCTTGAATTTGCCACTGCACCACTATTATCACAATATAGTGTGAGTGGTTTATCCATGCCTGGACTACTTTCAAATCATTGAAGAATTTACGAAGCCAAACAGCTTCTTTAGCTACTTCACAAGCAGCCACATATTCAGCTTCCATAGTTGAATCAGCAATACAAGATTGTTTAATGCTTCTCCAAACTATGGCTCCACCACCAAAAGTAAACACTGATCTAGACGTAGATTTACGTGTGTCTTTGTCTGATTGAAAATCAGAATCAGTGTATCCAATGGGAATCAAATTCTCACCAAAATATACTAGCATATAGTTTCTCGTTCTCCTAAGATACTTGAGAATATGTTTAACCGCTACCCAATGATCTAATCCTGGGTTGGATTGATACCGACTGACTATACCCACCGCATAGCAAATGTCAGGTCTTGTACACAACATGGCATACATTAGACTTCCTATTGCAGATGCATAGGGTACCCGTCTCATGTTTTCTTCCTCTTGAGGTGTCTTAGGACACTGCTCTTTTGAAAGATAAACTCCATGACGTGTAGGTAAATTACCTTTCTTGGAGTTTTGCATCAAAAATCTAATAAGCACCTTATCGATATACGATGCTTGAGACAGCGCCAACAGTTTGTTCTTGCGATATCTTATGAGTTGGATTCCAAGAACATAACTTGCTTCTCCTAAATCTTTCATTTGGAAATTGTTGGCAAGCCATTTCTTTACATCAGATAATACGCCTACATCATTCCCAATGAGTAGGATATCATCTACATAAAGAACCAAGAAGACCACCTTCTTATCTTTGATGTACTTGTAAACACAAGGTTCATCAATATTTTGATCGAAACCATAAATTTGATCGCTTCATCAAATCTCAAGGTCCAAGATATTGAAGCTTGCTTGAGTCCATAGATGGACCTCTGCAACTTGCAAACTTTTTGCTCTTGACCTTTGACTACAAACCCTTATGGTTGCATCATATAGATGCTTTCTTCAAGATAGCCATTCAAAAAGACAGTCTCGACATCCATTTGCCATATCTCATAATCAAGACAAGTAGCAATGGATAAAAGAATTCGAATGGATTTAAGCATAGCTATAGGCGAGAAAGTGTCTTCATAGTCAACTCCCTCCTTTTGGGTATAACCCTTTGCCACAAGCCTAGCTTTGAAAGTCTCAACTTTTCCATCCACTCATCTTTTCTTCTTGTAAATCCATTTGCACCCTATGGGTTTTATCCTTTCAGGTAGGTCTACAAGATCCCAGATTGAATTGGAGTACATGGACTCCATTTCAAGGTTCATAGCCTCCAACCATTTTTCCTTCTCAGAAACTTCCATTGCATAACGATATGTCAATGGATCATCTTCACCATTATCAGAGATAGCAAAATTTGCTTCTCCAAGTTCCCTGTAGCGAGCAGGTGGTCTCACAACCCTCCCACTACATCGAGGTGGTATGACATTCTGATAGGGAGATGTGGTCTCCTCATTTTGTCCTTCGACAACAGTTGTCGGTTGCAGTCTGATCTGATCAGAAAGTAACTCTTCAAGTACAGCTTTGCTACAAGGTTTATAGTTTGTCATATAATCATTCTCGAGAAAAGTGGCATTTCTCGATACAAGTACTTTTTTTTCCTGTGGACTATAAAACAAACCTCCCCTCGTTCCCTTTGGGTATCCCACAAATAAGCATACTTCAGAACATGGTTTCAACTTCTCGGTCTTTCCTTTCAGCACATGTGCTGGACACCCCCATAGACGGATATGTTGCGTACTAGGTTTGCGACCATTCCATAACTCTAAAGGTTTTTTTTGAAATGGACTTAGATGGAACTATGTTTAGAAGATATACTGCAGTTTGTAGTGCATATCCCCAAAATGAAGTGGGTAATGATGAGTAGCTGAGCATGGATCTCACCATATCAAGCAACATTCGATTTTTTCTCTTTGCAACACCATTTTGTTGTGGTGTTCAAGTGCGGTGAGTTGTGATAGAATACCATGTTCTATCATATAATCCTTGAATTCAGTATCAAGGTATTCTCCTCTTCAATCAGATCGAAGACTCTTCACCGTCTTTTCTAATTTCTTTTCAGCTTCCGCTTGGAATTCTTTGAACTTTCCAAAAGTTTCAGATTTCCTTTGCATTAAGTATATGTAACCATAACTTGAATAATCGTCAATAAATGTAACGAAATATTCGTAACCATCACGTGCTTGTACATTCATTGGACCACAGACGTCTGAATTTATTAGCTCAAGTGGTTCCTTGGCCCTTTCACCTTTTGCAGAGAAAGGCCTCTTAGTCATTTTACCTTCAAGACAAGATTCACAAACAGGTAGAAAACTAACTTTTAGCTCTTTTAAAGGACCTTCCTTTACCAGTTTGTTAATTCTGTCAAGGTTAACGTGACCTAATCTAAGGTGCCATAGGTATGTTTCATTATTAGAAGAAATCTTTTGCTTCTTGGGTTTAGGTTGTTCAACTTTAACATTTCGGTATTGAGCAGTGCTTTTTCGTTGGGCCTTAAGGTGTAAAGCCCATTTTCCAGATGCACAGAACAAATATCCAAACCATTTCTAGAAATATTAACATAATTATTATTGTGAAACCTACTATCTGTAGTTATTGTAAGTTTCGCGTATTAAACTCTTATAAGGTGGGGAGAGTTGTAATGTTCGTCGTTTTCTTCTACGGACACTTACGTTAATTTAACGTTAGAATGTGATATTTTAAGTGTTATTATTATTTATATTAAGTAAATTAACTTTTTTTTTAGTGATGTTACAAGTGATCACCACACAAGATCGATGCGCTCAGGTTGTTTATGTCAAAAATGATGATAAGTATAAAGTATTAATTGTTCCTTTAAGAATTGTTCTTTTAGGAACTGATCTTTTAAGAATTTCAATTTGCTCTAAATTTATAATCTTTATGATACTCTAAAGTTACATATGCCCTAGAGTTATATACTTGACAATAAAATAAATTTTATTCCATATTTTCTTATATTTATGATACCATGATAATTACATATGTAATTTTTTTTATGACGTTAAGAAAATCGATAATATAAAGTATCCCAAAGATGTGAATTAATTTTTTTGGGTCATGAGAGCAAGCATTATTGTCGTATATAAATTATGTATTATAATTATATTATATATATATATATATTGAGATATAATCATATAATATATTTTATTAAGATATTAAATTATATTATATATTATATTATAATTATAGTTTATATTAAGATAAATCGTATGCATATTAGAAATGAAAAATAATAATAACGTTTTAAATCTATGTCTAGGGAAACGAAAAAAAGGAAAAGAAAGAAAAAAAAAGGGAAACCTACCTAAAATAGGACTAAGGTGACTTATTTCTATAAACATGTGGTTTTAAGTACACAAATTATTCCTATCCCTTTTTCTTGCCTCTATTTTTTCTCATATTCGTCCATGCTTTTATGCTTTCTTTTCTTTCCTAGACCTTACATACTATTAGTTTGGAATCTTGTTTTCTTAAGGATTTTCTCTCAAAGAATTCAAGAACATAAGGTATGAATTTATTTATGTGTATGATGTTTTAGTTTTGTTCATGAATATATTTATAGTTATAAGTGTTTGGTATGATTAGAATTTGAAATTTGGGATATGTTGTTAAATTAGAATATGTAGTTTTGGTTTCAATTGTTGAATTTATGTGAGATGTCGTGAATGTGATGATTTTAATTTTTAGGAATGTTTAATTTTATGATGTTCATGTTATATTTAATTTTTAGGGTTGCATGAGTTTGGCATTAACATAATTTTTGTTATTTGAATGTGATATGAGAATTATAGGGTTTTCGGTTAGTCCGAAGGTTATTGGTAATGTTTTGAAATCAAATAATTTTAGTTTCCTACGATTTTTGGATATGATGTGTATATAGATGTTATGAATGTCTAGGATGGTTTATAAATTTTTGTTCAAAATATTTTTAGGGTTATGAGCTTTCAATCAAACACTACTCACGAAAGTTTATCTGCTAGCAGATTTATGTATTTTGTGGAGTCCGTTTTGTGGGACAAAAAGCATCTTTTGATTATATAAAATTATAAATTATTATTGATATGCTAGCTAAATGTCTATAAATTTTTTAGCTTCATATCCTTATTATGTTTTGCGATAAAATTCATTGATTGCCAAGTATTCAGTAGTTATTAATGTCTGCTTAATATGCTTTATATAAATCGTAAGATAATAAATCATACCTTTAAATGTCTTTTTACATGATTTATTAGCATTTTTTTATATATTAAGCATGTCACATAAAAATTTCAGAAACATATCATGTATATTTGATTTTATAAAAATGTTTGAGTGAAACATGTTTGCGGTCTAGTATGTCTAGTGTTAATATTAACTCTAAATTCAAACGTATGTTTTGAATTACTTCAAATTTATTTGGAGCTAAATTTTAGGAATATTATGATTTTATGTGTTTTTTATGTGTTTTAATTTTTATAAATTATTTTATAGCATAAGTGATCTAATCCATAATTTTCAATTAAGACTGCTCATTGCCCAAACTTTGCTGACAATTTTTGTAGTATGAATTATATGATTTATTTAAATTATCAAATGCAATTTTTAGGTCTAAAGAAAAATCTACGTGTTACATATATGTGTTAACTTTATTTCTATTTTCATTCTAATTGCATGTAAATCAAAAGATATAAGATGATGAATCCTTAAGGGTCAGTCAGTTTTTTGTGATTGACAAATTTACTTAAATGTTTTAAAAAAGGTATTTTGAATTAATATTTTCAAGAGGAAGATTTGAGTGATGTTTTTATATTTTAGCTATGTTATAGAAGAAGTTTTAGACTTTATTTATGCTTATAAGTACATATTAATTTCTCTACGTGATTAAAGGTCAAGTTCTCTGTCTTTATGTTTCTTGGCTGTAAGTTCATATTTGTGACTCATAGATGCTCTGTTTGTTAAGAATGATGTATGACGATGTAATATGGTATTAAATGATATCATGAACATGAATATTAATTTCATATATTATATAAATGATTGATATGAATACTCCAAAAGGCGAGCACAACGAGAACCAACGGCAACGTCACTTGATTTAAGGTTTAGTAAACAAGCAAATCAAGTAAGAATGTTCTCACCTACAACATGATAAAGTTTATGAAAATGTTAAGCAATGTTTTATAAGCAATGGTTTGTGATTTGAGGTTCTTATTTCAAGATCTTTTATGATGAATTTTCTTTATGTTTATGTTTTTATGGTTTATGACAAGTTTTCAAAGAAAGCTTATACATGTATTTATATATATATAAATGTATCACTTATATAAGCGTTGTATACCTTATGTTTATTTTATGATGTCCCGCAAGATTTGGACTTGTCATGTTTGGCTGGAGACTAACTACTCCACTCCTTTCACGACAGCGTGCCTACATGTTAATGATACAACGCTTGGGCCCCTAAAAATAAAACGAAGGATGTTTTAATATAGAAGTTTAAATTAAAAGATATGTTCTATATAAGCATGTGTCTCATGCACTGCTATGATTATGATTACGTTGTTATGTAATGATTTTTATGAAATGTTTTGTCATGAGATGGGAATGTGTACTTACTAAGCATATGCTTACTTAGTTTATATCATGTTGCAGATAAATATAAGATGCAGGTTGACTAGGTGGAGGACAATGATGGGTGTGTGTGCAAGTTGTGTTGGATTAGAAACGGAGTCAAATCATAAAAGGAATTTAAATTCAAGCAAAATTTAATATATTATGTTTATCATTTTTATTTGTTTAAGACTAAGTTTTGTTTGTGATATGTTCTTTTGAACTTATGTTTTATTGATTGTAATTTGTATTTTAGATTTTTAGTTTCTTAGATTGTTTATTAAAGAATACGTTATATAGTTCATTTTTTTCGTAAATAGTGTTAATTATTTGTTTGATTAGAAGTTAAGAGTGCTTGCATTATATGTATAAGTTTGTATTTGTTAAATATTAGTTTTTGTAAACTAAGTTTTCTATAAATGGTCGATTAACCGGATGCCTTTGGTGTTCTGTTGGGCTAACCGATGTGAGGGAAGCAAATTTAGTAAGTAGTTTTTTTTTTTTTAAAAAAAGATGTGTTTGCTAGGAGATTTCTCTGACTGTTGTTGATTTTTTAAAACTTCTCATCGGTAATTATTAAATTTAACAATAAAAGTAATTTTCTCTATGGTGCCCGTAAAGGGGCATTAGATACACACACACATACACGTGGGAGGAAAAGCAGATTTAATCTACCTTCATCCTATCATGCAATTGTTTTCTCTTGAAGTAGGCTTGAACTAGGGGTGTTATTCGGTTAAAAACTATCGGTTTTGGACGGTTCGGTTATCGTACTGCAAATGTTGGTTTTTAAAGTTCACAAATCAAAACCACACCGCATACCAAGAGTATTTGGTCGGTTAACCGACCGTTCTTGGTCGGTTTCATTTGTCAATTCGATTCGGTTTTTAACAGATTGTAATCTAATGGTGTATAGGAAGCGTACTATCAATTTACCACATTTTATTTTATTTTTTTGTTAAAGAATTGCTAAGTTAGTACAATATATTGTGTATTGTATAGGTTCTTTTTGAAATGGCGTTAAAAAGAATACTATAATGGTGATTGACATTTACAAATTGTCATGGCACTTATGTTGAAATCATTAAAAATCTTTGAGAATGATATATATTTATTTGAGTTTTTTTAATTGTTTTCAATTTTCATTAGACCAACAAACTTTACTTCAAAGTATACAAGAGAAACACCTAATAACCCTTTGAGAAAAGCACACTACTACAAACTGTGGATTCCACGACGGTTATAAATCATCGTGGAAAAATTTCACGACGGTTAAAAAATCATCATGAAAACTTCAGTCGTGGTACAACGTGGAGTTTTCATGATGGTTTTTTACCGTCGTGTAATAGAAAAATTCCCACGGTAAGGGGTTGTGTGGAGTACTTTTCCAAGACGGTTATTTGGAAAACCGTCCTGGAACACAAGCGTTTCCACGACGGTTTTCCAAGTAACCGTCATGGAAACCTTCTTTTCCACGATGGTTTTTCCGATAACTGTCGTGGAAAATTGGTATTCCCCTAAAAAAAATCTCCAAAAATTTTTAATTTCCTACGCGATGACCAGTCCCGTGTGTTATCCATTACAGCAAGGCCCTAATTGCATACAAAAATTGGTGTATATTGAAATTAGAAGGTATTTACAAGATCATTTACATTTGAGCTATTTTGAGCAATTTTTTATCTACTATCTCCATCTATCTATCTAAACAGCACATACCTATTTACAAATTGTACCTACTCTAATTTAACTTCATGTATATCTGTATGTATATTAAAATCATTTTTTCCTAAGGCTTGTATACCACTTGTAATTATATCCCGCATGAAACGTAGAATAAAAAAAACCACATTCTATATTTTCTTGTTGTCTTGGACACTTACGTTTGGAATATAGCGTTCTATTCGGTTAGTTTGTGACACCGCTTCCCGCTTGAAGCTTCCAATCGTTAAGCGCCCTAGCAATGTGCCTTGTTTAAATGAATTAATAGATAATACAATTATGTGGGACTAAAAACACTTAATTTTATAAGAGAATATTAATACTTACAATCTTGTGACTGATATGAAATCCTCAAGTGGTGGGTGTCCGAGGGGGTCAAACCAATATATTTGGTCCTCCCATGGCGAAATAAGTCCCAACATCCAATGTTCTCCAACATTGTATGGCAGGAAGAATAATTTCCCCCTCGATGCTTGGGCTAATAGGTGGAGGAGTGATGTGGCGCGCTCTCTACGATCACTCTGTAGGCCCCTTGCAGCACTTGAAACAATGGTTGGAGATATTAAGCCGAAATTTTACGCAAAGCCTTGAAATATACAATATTCCACCAAAAAACTACAATAAAAAACAATACAATCAATTATTTGAAAGCACCTTACAACTTTACCTATATTTTAAAAAAATGAAATAAGGATGGAGTTAGCTTTTGCTACATTATTGGGAGGGTTACAACTAGCTTTGAAGCTGTTGCATTGTGAGATGCTATCATCCGTCAACTTGGCATGTCCTTGGGAAATGAGCTCGGTCACAAAACGCCATAGTTCTACAATCTCCATTTGCATCTTTGATATTTGGGAATTCAATTTCGAAGTACCTGATTGAAGGTTGAAGTATTGAGACTACTTCACATACTTCGATTGACCGCGAACACGTCCTGAATATTCCAGTTTCCCTAGTGCCTTTGTCAAAATGTCATCATTACCAACCGATTGGAAGCTCCCTTGACTTTGTTGCGTTGTGTATTCATCCTATAAAACAACAAAACAACCATGCTATTCAAGCAATCCTTCATCTGGTATTAAATTACAAATTAATTGTTCATGCTCAATAAACTTACAATCAAGTTCCCAATTTCTCCTACTTTTGGATTTTTAAAATGGCCATCGGGACGTTAACGTGACTTTACCCACAACTCCTCCCGTGTGGGTAGCATGCCCATCTTTGCAAACTATGTTACGCTATGTTAGTAACATAGTAATGATAGAATAATTGATATATGTAATATGAGTAAAATATTAACGTACCAAGGATTGCTCAAGCTCTCTATATCTGACTCAGCCAACCATAGAGCAGTATTCATTTTTCACTCTTATTTTTCTTTCGTTTGATGATACCAGTTGGAATTCAATGGAACATCGATACCTTACAAAAGCTTCCCAATCATCATTGTTTATGGAGCGGTAGTAGTGTACTACTGTAAGAGGCCGTTTATATACATTTTCATCTTCCTCCAGAATTAAAAGTTATGGTTGAATGAAGGTACCGTAGAGGTCAGATCCGAACCCCTTTGCTAATTTGCCACAAACCTTCAAAGCCCTTTTCCTGTACCAATCCTAGACTATGAAAGCTTAGTATATCTCTCTCTAAATCACATCTTTTACTTTATCCAAATCCTTAGACCTCAAATCTTTTGCCATATCGGAACGTGCTCTTGACTGAGGACTCCGATCCAACTGCTTAATTCATGGCTGGGTGCACCTTCCGATTAGCCTTTTGAATCAAAAGTCACTTCAATTTTTTACCCTTTCTTTCTTATCTGATGAATTTTTTTCATTAATGTAGCCCTTCGCTAAGTCTACTTTAGGATCAAATTTGGTTTGCCTTCGTGGCTTACTGCATTGGTTTCCCTTGCTATATTGTGATGAAGATGGAGTGCAGTCTTTGTACTCCTCCTTATACTGGTCACTATCGCTCTCGCGAGACATTATACTTGTGCAGAGTAAGCTGAAACTAACACATACATAGTAATATTAAATCACAAATTACACATATTCACATCTTCACATATTCCACTTCATACATCTTCAATTACACAATTTCACATATTTATATAATTTCACTCCTTACACATATTCACATATTTACATAACCAATTACATAAATAATTTCACAAATTGCATATATTCACATAATTTCACATATTACACATATTTACATAACCTCACATATTACACATATTCACAAATTTACAATTTCAATTACACAATTTCACATATTACACATATTGACATATTCTTTAAATTGCACAAATTCACATCTTCACATATTCACAAGTTCACAATTTCAAGTTTCCAATTTCATTATTGACATAATTTCACGTATTAAAATCTTGACATATTCACAACTTTGCAATTTCAACTACACATTTTCACATATTCATATAATTTCACATATTACACATATTACACATATTTACAAATTCACAATTTCAATTACATATATAATTTCACAAATTGCACATATTCACATAATTTTACATATTACACATATTTACATAACCTCACATATTACACATATTCACAAATTTATAATTTCGATTACACAATTTCACATATTACACATATTGACATATTGACATATTCACAAGTTCACATCTTCACATATTCACAAGTTTACAATTTCAAGTTCCCAATTTCATATATTGACATAATTTCACGTATTCAAATCTTGACATATTCACAAGTTCACAATTTCAACTACACAATTTGACATATTATACATATTCACAATTTTACAACTTCAATTACACAATTTCATATATTACACATATTCATAAATTTACAATTTCAAAACAATAATTTCGCATAATAAATATGTGACGCATTACTAGGGTGGAAGGGCCATGGGTGGGGGTGAGGGGGTGGGTGGGGTCGAGGGGGGTGGGGGGCAAGGTGGGTGGGGCGAGAGTGTAACGCCCCTTATTTCAAACGTCACAGATGTTGTTACATTCTTACATTCATACTTACTTGAACTTTAAACATATATATAATAACAAACTTATACGGTACTTTTGATTTTAAAAGTAATTAAACATACTTAACCAGGATCCATTCATACATTTTTTTTTTAAATAACATAACATTGTTAAACTCTTTCCATATCATAATTTATTCATTTATACTTTAAATTAATCATGAACTTATATTCATTTATACTTAACCAGGATCCATTCATACGTTTTTTTTTTTAAATAACATAACATTGTTAAACTCTTTCCATATCATAATTTATTCATTTATACTTTAAATTAATCATGAACTTATATTAATAAAATAGATATACCAAGTTATAAATTAGGACTTATAAAAAAAACATCACAACATATCTCATCAATCATTAAATCCTTTGAAACTTACTTACTCCCACAGTTCGGTAGGCCGAACTTGGGACTTCGGCAGGCCGGAGTTCCCTCAACCGGCAGGCCGACAGAGGCTTTGCAAATTGGCTTAAAATTCTCATCATCATTCGGCAGGCCAAAAAAGTGATCGGCAGGCCGAACATTTAGACATCGGCAGGCCGAGCAAAGGCGTTCGGCAGGCCGACCGAGCCAAAACATTTTCAGAAAACTAATTTTAAAACAAAACCAACTTCTCATATAAAATGTGGAAGGTCATAATGCTTTAAAATGATAAAATAAATTATAAAACCATAGTTCAAGTATTCTTAAGACTTAACATAAAAATAATGTTCACTTTATAAAACTTGATTTAAAACATAAAAACGTTCATCTTGGCGTTCTTTCGGTTACAATTCATCGTGCTTGATGCTCACACGCCTTTCCATGTTCTCCGCCTAATCCATGATCTTCTTACCCTTATCTGCAACATGACATAAAACATGATTAAGCTAATGCTTAGTAAGTACATATAATTCTCACAATTTAAAACATTTCATATCCATCATCATCATCGTCATATCATAAAAGTGCCTTAAGCACAATTTCATAGAAACATATCTTTCATTGCATTGACCATTTAAAAAACTTATCCCATTTTTATCTTAAGGGCCCAAGTGTTGCACCATGAACATCATTGTAGGCGCGCCGTCATGAGAGGAGAAGGGTAGCTAATCCCAAACCAAACATGACATCATAACATATCATTTCATAACATTGGGTGTGCAACACTTATTAGGTGATACATATATACATAATTTTTATACTTTAAAACATGTCATCATCGTACATGCATAACCTTAAATCATGATAATTTTTCATAATAAATCCCTTAAGGAAAATAACCATAAAATCATCATGAATATCATTGTGAACATATCATCAAACTTTGTAAAACGTGTCATGTTGCAGGTGAGAATGTACTTACCTTAACGCTAGCTTACTTAATCTTAATATACTTTTGGTGATGACGCCGCGGTCTCGATGTGCTCGCTTCTTTGAGTGTTCATGCCATTTATCCATATAAAAATACAATAAAATTAATACTTATCATCATAGCGTAAATCATCCATTCATATAACGTTCATTCATATTTCATTCATTCATATAACATTCACATATACATACATTCATCTCATATTACAAACATAATTCATAACCATAAACATTGTCATCACATAAACATGTTATTATGATTTTTCTTAAATTATAAAAATTACCTTAAGCATATAAAAACAAACCATACATTTTAAACATAAATATCTTTTAAATAAAACAGTTTTCGAACAATTAAAATACATATATTTTAATTTAAATCTTCATACAAACATCATATTATCATACATAAAATTATTTTATTATCATAAAATCATTTAAACATAAATAACAATTCATAAACAAAATCCAGAAATAACATTGTTAAAATAGTTTTCTTAAAAATAACATAAAATACCTTCATCATATATCATACATGCACATTCTTGACAACTTTCATGAAAAACATCATATTTACCCCTTGAATATCATTACATTTTTCATACATCAAGATTAAACAGTAATATTTACTGTGAGGGGTAGAAGATAGAAAATTCTTATTTTATCATAAAAACCGAGAAGACATGAAACTTAAAAAAATCATCTCATAACACATACATGCATAACATACTAAAAATTCAAAACAAATACAATACCTAAAGAAAGATATCACAAACGAATTGAGGAGAAGAATTTCTTTTCAAAAACACCCGAAAAACTAAATTCTTACCTTGAAATTTCTTCACAAAATCCTTGAATTTAACCAACGAAATATAACTTTTTCTTTCAATACTTGCAGAGAATTTTTTTTTTTAAGAGAAAAGGAGATAGGATTCGTGGAGAAGAGAAGAGGGAGAGAAAAGACAAACGTCTCAGAAGTTTGAGAGAGAGAAACGTGAGAATGAGAAAGAAAAATGATGAAAAAGGAACGTTAAAAATTTTAACATAATGAGCATAATTGATGGGAATTCAATTCCCTTCATTAAGTCAGAATTTTCTGACTATTCTTGGTCCAGAATTCACGTGTAGGTGGAGATGATTGAGGGAGAGTCAAACAAATCATCAATCTTACCATAATTTGCCCTCTAAAAATAGGAAACCATTTAAAATAACACAAATCAATGCAAAGTCAAACCCCTTATTTCCTTAACTGATAAAATCATTCCATTATTATGCCAATTAATCATATTAAATCATCCAATTAACGTAATTAACTCAGCCATAATTTTGGAGAGATTTTTGCTGACTGCTCGTCAGCCATGTTTGGCCTGCCGATTTTCCCTTTCGGCCTGCCGATCTCGGGCAGACATTTCGGCCTGTCGATCTTAAGAGTTTGGCCTGCCGAACTGTCCATAATTGCCATACATTAAATATTCATACATCATGACATCATAATTAAATATACATTAAAATAATAATGAACACTTGAGCACAACGATTCCATGCGGTCGTCACCTGTCATAAAACTTGACATAAAAGTTAGTAACATTAACATCATATATCATTACGTATATCATAAATTATTAATAAAATATTCTTAACATCGTTACTAACTTAACGTAATTCATTACATAAAAATAGGCGGGTGTTACAGAGGGGGTGGGTAGGGGCGAGGGGGGTGGGGACAAGGGGGTGGGTGGGGCAGAGGGGGTTAGGGGCAAGGGGGAAGAGGAGAGAGAGAGGGAGAGGGAAGAGGAGAGAGAGGGAGGGAAGCTTACCGGTGGCGAGTAGGCAATGGTGGCGCGGTGGAGGTGATGGCGGCGGAGGAGATAAGGATTTTAGAGAGAGAGAAAGAGTGATTTGAGAGAGAGTGAGGAATCTTGGAGAGAGAGTGAGAAATGCACGCATACACAAATATGGCTTGAGGCGCGAATTTCAAAAATTTTAAGGTGGGAATTGGTGAAAGTGCATCATCTTTCACTTCCACGATGGTTTTAGCAAAAACCATCATGGAAGACATGTTTTCCACGACGGTTTTTCCAAGAACCGTCGTGGAAGTATTGGAAGTGCTATGAGAGTCTTTCCACGACGGTTTTTGCAGAAACCGTTGTAAAAGACTGTTTTTCACGATGGTTTTTCCAAAAACCGTCGTAAAAATTTGTCTTAATTATTTCTTACACATAATATTCTTTGCTGCCTAGGGTGGCCAGCCAATGTGTTAAGCATCCAATGGCCTAGAATGTAAACTTCATCTCAGTTTTCACCACAAATTTAACTATAGATAGATATACAAAACCCTTAAAAAAAGATTGAAAATGAAATAATTTAAAGAAAAATGTTAAAAGTAAATTAACATAAACATAAATTAGTTTATTGATCCTCATCTTTTATCTTTTTTTAATTAGTTCCTCAATACATATCCATTCCACATCTTCATGAAGCAAGTGCGAAACATCATCTTCAAAATTATCTATCTCTTCAACCAGTGGCAATCCCTTTGCAAATGAAGGGATATCTATGCAATCCTCATCAACTTCTTCACTGTCGATAACTATTCTTGGCTTTGTCAGGACGACTAGAGACAACTCCATGTCTTGGGGATCTGTAGTATAAAAAACTTGGATTGCTTGTGATGCCATAATGAAGGGATCATTCCTGTATCCCAATCTTCTAGAGTCAACCACCGTGATGCCATCATCGTCGTTCTGAACATAATTATTGTCGGCCCACTTGTACTTAAAAAGTGGTATGTGTAATCCCCCATAATCAAGTTCCCAAATATCTTCAATGAAACCAAAGTAGTTCATGGTCCCATATATTGGATTCTTGTCCTTAGCAGAGGCAATATGCATAGCCTCAGCACGGAGAGTCACACCGCTATTTTGCACCCGATGCTTCTCATCTCTTTACGAGTGTAGAAAGTGTAACCATTAATGGAATATGACGTATACCTTGTAACTACCGACAATGGTTCTCTAGCTAGGTTCTTGAACTCCTGTGACATGCTTCCATCTTCTGATGTGGAGCACTTGCCATAGATGTGTGCTCTAATCCACAACCGAAAGGTTTGGTTGTGTTCATCTTGCAACCACTTCTCATTTCTTGCTGTTTTTGGGTACGCTTTTTTAATTCGTTCATGTGAGCCTCAATGAAAGGCTCCGCTTCATTAGCATTGTGCAAGACATAAAGACAAGCTTGCTTCCACTCCTCTCGATTTACTGATGAAGGATTGCCCATAGATAGTCCCCTAGCCTCAATGTTTATAGTCTTTGGAACCCCAATTGTGTCCGCATTAGATAGGTACTCGGAGCCAAATTCAACCGATTCCTCAGCTATGTAACTTTCTACAATACATCCCTCCAGCCTATTTCGATTCTTCACATAGCCCTTCAAAACCTTCATATATCTTTCAAATGGGTGCATCCATCTCAAATACACTAGTCCGCATAACTTAACTTCACGTACTAAGTGCATTGTTAAATGAATCATGCTGTCAAAAAATGCTGGTGGAAAATACTTTTCAAGCATGCATAAGGTTTGCACCAACTCCGATTGTAGTGAATCTAGCACAAGTGGATCAATGACCTTCAAGCATATTGAATTGAAGAACGAGCACAACTTGGAAATTGCAAATCTCACATCCTTTATTAGAATTCCTTGCAAAGCAAGTGGTAGTAATTGTTGCATCAACACATGACAATCGTGTGTTTTCATGCCAAAAAGTTTCAAATCCTTCACCGACACCAACTTTTTGAAGTTTGAAGAATACCCGTCTGACACTTTTAATGAAGCAAGCCATTCACAGAGCTTTCACTTTTCCGCTCTGGATAACGTGTGCTTTGCCGAAGGTAAGTAAGTACGGTTCCCTCTTTTCTTGGGAAACAAATTAGGCCTAATCTCCATTTCCATGAGATCCAACCAAGCTTTTTCACCATCCTTAGTCTTGCCCAGAATGTCAAGCAACGTGCCGACTATGGATTCACAAACGTTTTTCTCAATATGCATAACATCCAAGCAATGACGAGCAAAAAGTGTCTTCCAGTATGGAAGATCAAAGAAGATTGATTTCTTTTTTCCATGGTCCATCATTTGGCGGCTCGTCCTTACCTCACTTTCTCTTACCGAATATGACTATTATATATTTTGCCATTTCAAATATTTGTTCACCTGTCAAAGGGCGAGGAGGGTCTCTTTCTTTGCTGTTGCCATCAAAGGCTTTCTTTTGTTTGCGGTAGCGATGATCTCTTGGAAACCATCTTCTTTGACCAAGAAAAATAGTTTTCTTACCATTCTTCAACTGTTTGTGTGACGTTTCCGTCATGCAAATAGGACAACCAATAGAACTCTTCACCAAATAACTAGATAAATTGCCATATGAGGGGAAGTCGTTAATTGTCCATATCAACATTGCACGGAGTGTGAACGTCTCTTTTTGATAAGCATCTCTAACTTCAACTTTATTTTCCCACAACTTCTTTAGGTCATCGATTAATAGTGCCAAGTATACATCAATGTCATTGCCTGGTTGGTGAGGACCCGAAATCAATAAAGACAACATTAAAAACTTTTGCTTCATGCACATCTTCAGAGGGAGATTATAGTTAACAAGTATTGCGGGCCAAGTGCTATGCCTACTACTTAGGTTACCATGTGGGTTCATTCCATCAATCGACAAAGCGAAATGTATGTTTCTTGGATCCCCACTAAAGTTGGGATGATTAGCTTCAAAAGTCTTCCATTGTGGTGAATCTGCTAGGTGTCTAAGCATACCATCATCCACCCGTTTGTCATGATGCCATGTCAAATTCTTGGCATGTTCTAGGTTTCCGAATAAACGCCTCAAACATGGTACTGGTGGAATGTACCATAACACTTTCTTTGGCACTCCATTCTTGCCATCTTTTGGCTCCTTTCCTTTTTTTCACCTTGCTTGTTGACAAACTGGACAATAATTCTCGTCCTCATACTCATTCCTCTAGAGAACACAATCATTTTCATAAGCAAGAATTTTCTCATAATCCATTCCCAAAGTACTCAAAGTCTTCTTAGCCTCATACATACTAGTTGGTAATTTATTACCCTATGGTAGAAGCCTTCTTAAAAATTCCAACAGCTTTGTGAAACTAGAATTTGACCACCCACCCGACGCTTTCAAATTCCATAGTCCAACTAAAGCAGACAATCTAGTGAAATTGGTACACCCCTCATATACGGGTGTCTCTACATCATTCATCATTGTCTCAAATAAATCCAGACGTTGCACAAAGTGTTCTTCTAAATCATTGACCATGTCAACCATATTGTCTTGATCATCCATATTATCCTCTACAATAGCTTGCTTTTCTTTACTTAGTAAAGTTGGATTGAAATTAGACTCACCATGAAAATACCACTTGTGATAACTACTTATAATTCCATTTCGAAATAAATGTCCTCTAACAATTGGAATTGGATGCAATCTATGGTTTCCACATTGAACACAAGGACACCGAATTTTATCACCATTGGTATGAGTTTTGGTAAAATCCAAGAACTCTTCCACACCATTCACATACTCTCTAGACAATCAAAAATCCCACATCCATTTCCTACCCATTTTGCAATTCCTAAATCGAAATAATAAATAGCAAATATTCAACTAAAATTAATTTCACATTTTATATATATACCCACCTATATATATTAATCAACCATAAAACAAAAACATCACCCATCATAATACAAGTTACATATACTCATTATAAAACAAAGAAATCATACCCATGATCCACAATACAAATTTCACAGAATAAACAACAAAGTCAACAACTATTTATCAATTTTGGATTAATTATACAATACAATCAACAACACTTTATCAATTTCTAACAAAAACTTACAATTTGGTCTAAGATTAAGGAGTTTGGAGGGGGAGGGGGACGGCGATAGCTGATTTAGGCTGTTCTGTGTTTGTGTTTGAGAAGTAAGTTTCTGAATTGTGTCTGAATATCAAGGTGGAAAAAAGGGGTATTAAGTAAGCTACCACAATGGTTTTCTTAAAAAATTGTCGTGGAATGTACTATTAGCTACCATGACGGTTTTTCAAAAAACCATCGTGGTAACTCTCTTATTATAATTTCACTAGATTGTCTGCTTTAGTTGGACTATGGAATTTGAAAGTGTCAAGTGGGTGGTAGCTACCACCCCGTTCCATGACGGTCTTTGTTTTCACGAGCGTAACTCGCCGTGCTTTTCTCGCCTTACCACGACAGATTTAAGGAAGTGGTTGTTAAATAAAGGTCGTGTAATAAAAAATTTCTTGCAGTGGCATAAGCATAATGAGTCAAATAGACCAAATCTACATTTTAAGTCTCTAAAAAACATGTCATAATGCCAAATGTCCAATTACAACAATAAACCATGAAAGTTTAAACTAAGTTATAGTCCAATCCATAAGTCCAAAATCCAAAATGATCAAAACATAAAGCCACAACAAATATAATAATAATGTACAAAGTCCCAAATGCAAAGTCTTAAAAATATCCAAATTTAAGTTCATCTAATTCAACATCACAAACTACAATAATGCTACTCCTCTCCTTCTTCCTCATCCTCCTCCAACTCCAATGGATCATCCTTAATGCTACATGAAAATATATGTATCAAATTGAGATTTAGTAATAAAAAAAGTTAATATTTGAATGCATTAATATACTAAAAGGTCTAACTTACTTGAATGCTTTAGACGATTGTGCATCCATTGATAAAGGTGTTGGATTGCTTGAGGATTTCAAAGGAGTAACAACAACACCATCATCTACAATAAAATTTAAACAATAAAAATACAAATTAAAAGAGAAATAAAGAAATGAAATCACAATTATCTATACTTATAACATACAGAACAATAATCAATGCTATTATCACCTGTGACAACTTCATAACAATCTTCGAAAGACTAAACTTCATCCATGTATTGCCTAAGAACCAGAGGTTCATATTCTTCATCCTTGGCATTCAACCAATTTTTCAAGCAAATGATTGCTTCCACCATCCTAGGAGACAATGAACTCCTAAAATGATCAAGAATATGACCATCGGTCGAGAAAGCAGACTCAAATGCAACAGTTGAAACTGGAACTGCAAGCATATCCTTGGCAATCTAGGATAAGACCTTGTATCTTGGTGAATTAACTTTACACCAACCCAGAATATCAAATCTTTCCTCAATGAACTCTTGACATGCCTCAGACAAATACTTATCCATATCATTTTTCTATACATTTGAACCATCCTCACCTAACATCATCATCAAAAAAAGTTCTATCTATCTTATTATCAGGTAAAAGTGAGTTAGAACTTGTAAACGATGAAATTGATGAATGACTTGAAATAGAACTTGAAGGTACAACTGAATCTGATGAGACAATAGACCGAGTAATCCTTGATTTTATAGTTGCCTGTGGTGCTTGTTATGGTTAGGAAGGTGGCACAGGATGATGACGAGCTAGAGGTGGAGGAGGAGCCCAATCATGATATTCCTTGAACAAACTATGCAACGTGTCCTCAACTCCTTTCAACAACTTTGTAGAAGTCAAATCATCATATATTAACTTGAAGGAATGATTCAAATATTTCAACTTATATCTTGGATCAAGAACCAAGCCAAGAAACATCATGTGATTAATTTTCTCGACATCCCCCCAATACTTGTCAAACTTTTTGCTCATCATCGTTGCCATTTGACTCAAAAGAGGATCATTACATACTTGTAGCTTATTCAATTCCTGTTTGACTGCACAAAAATCCTTGAAGTAGTAGTTTGAAGTGACGTAATATGACCTACTAAAAAACTTTGTCAAAGTGTAAAACCTTGCCAATTCACAAAGATCTTTGCATTATCCCAATCCAATTCACTTGGTGACCTTCCATCTTTTCCCTTTGATTGCTTCCTCAAAATAGGCATTATAGTTTTGATCCAAAATTAATCTTTCAAAAACTGGGACAAACTTCAAATAAGATTGCAACATTAGGAACATGGAGTTCCACCTTGTTGCCACATCCAAACACAAAAGCACATTTGACCGAATATTTTCTTCCTCCATGCCTTCTTTAAACTTCTTAAGGTGTTGTGGTGAGGACTTCACATATCTGATAGCGTTATGGATGGTAGCTATAGAATTTGACAACTCTTTCAACCCATCCCTGACAATCAAGTTGATTATGTGATACACACACTGTATATGAAGCATTTGACCATCTAAGATGAGACAACTAGGGATATCTTTCACCTTTTTCTTCAATTTGTCTATAGCCACATCATTCAATAGTGCATTATCAACTGTTATTGTGAACAACTTCATTATTCCCTAGTCATTAAGGCATGCAACAATTTCTTATGCTATTGTTTCCCCTTTATGATTTGAAACTTGGACAAAATTAATAATCCTTTTCTGCATCTTCCAATCATCATCAATCCAAATGAGTAGTCAAACACATATAATTGATGTTCTAAATTGATGTCCAAGTATCAGTGGTCAAACACAATAGTTGCTTCCTTAAAACTTTCTTCAACTTTTTCTTCTCATCCAAAAACATTTGATAAACATCCCTAGCAACTGTAATCCTTGAGATATCAAATACTCTAGGGTTCAAGTATTCCGAATAGCACTTAAATCCTTTGGACCATGCTTTAACCCTATAGTAGTTGTTGTATCCTCGTCATCACCTCCATCGCCATTGTATTTTGTAAAATGGATAGTCTTCTACTTGTTTTGATTGCTTGGATTCAAAAGACAAGAATTCATGTGACTCCTCATCGACGATGTTCCATTCTTTCGTGTATCAAAAGCATAATCCATACCACAATGCTTGCACTTCACCCTAGGTTTGTTGGTATTGATAGTCTTTGGGTCCTTGATAAAATGTGTCCAAACTTTGCTAACTTTCCTCTTTTTACCACCTTTTTTACCTTTTTCTTCTCCAACTTCAGTTTCAATTTTAATAGTTTTATCTTGGGAATCATTTTCCTTGGTGGACTTTTCTTCATGTTGTTCTAACGAAGACATCTAAAAATCAGAAGAATAAAAAAGCAAAAAAAAAAAGCAACAAATAAAAAATAAGTTTGTTTACACGGCCTTAATACTTTATCGCGAGCAAAAGCAAATCTCATAAAAGTTTGTTTATACAAGAATCATGCAACTATTTTTCATTAGGATGCAATCAATTTTCTGATTGATTTTCTAGCACTATTGCTGGATAATTAATGCCAATTCAAATAATCAGCCAATATTGCCTTTGAACATAATCTTTATCGATTAGGGACATTCAAAGGGGGAGGGGGAAAAGTTTTCCCCTGTTCTTAAAGAAAAACAAATAAAATAGTGGTTTGCAATATAAATAAGCAAAAAAAAAAAACAAAGAAAAAAAAGTGGTTTATCTGATCGAAGATATGAAAGGTGAAGAAGAAAAAAAGAGATGTGATCAACGACTGATGGCTGGCCATTGGAGACTAGCGACTGGTGACTGGAAACTGGCGACTGGTGACTGGTGACTGGCGAGGGTGAGTAAGCTGCACGCACACAACAAAGGAGAGGCCGAGAGGAGAGGGTAAGTAAGATGAGAAACCCAAGTCTGCTAGGGTTTCAATTTTCAACTGATTCGAGAGGTCTCTAAAATGGCAAAATGCAATGTTTTGTTTGTGGATAATACACGAGTTTTTTTGTTAAATTATGTGTAAACATTCAGTTTGGTTTGGTTTTAAACTGAAACCAAACTGTCTATTAGTGGACGGTTCGGTTAACCGAACTGAACATTTTCAGTTTGTATGAAATTGAATTTTTCAGTTTTTTGTCGCGCGGTTCTTGGAGCGGTTTCAGTCGGTTTTGGTTTTTTGATTTTTTTGTACAGTCCTAGCTTGAACCCACACTAATGGAACAAAAAATTAGTTTTTTTTTTATATTTAAAATAAATTTATAATTGCTATTTGCTTAGTCATAAAAGAAATATTAGATATAGTTAGTCATGTACTTGCAATGTCATCTCCTAAGAGAAAAACATAATGTTCTTTCTATGGAAAAAAAATCTTGTTATTTCATGTATTGAGTACAAAGTAAGACTAGAAAAGTGTCAAAATTGATTCATTCTTTGTAGTTTGATACCCACTCATCATTCCACTGGTCCAAAGGCTGTAACGCCCCTAAATTATTTTAATGTTATTGTAATATAAAATGATGAATTCGTATGCCATAATTAATGTTTCAACATTAATTTGATTAATTAGTTAAATTTTGAATTTTAGGTTGTTTTTATTAATTTGATAAATTCAAATGATTTCTTATTGTCTTAAAATAATGTTTGAGTTTTAAGACACACCAATTTGTAAAATGTTGAAAATATTCCGTTTTACAAAACCAGTGGGTGGCACTTGATTTTCGCTATAGTAAAACCGCCCACCATTTTTCTCTATTTATTCTCTCTCTCACTTTCTTCCTCTCACTCTCCCTGATCACTATCTCTCTCTCCAGCCATGAGGCTCCCTCTCTCCTTCTCTCTCGGTTTCTCTCTTTTCTCTCAATTTCTCTCTCAAATTTTTGAATCAAAATTTGAATCCAAGCTTTGGGTTAGCAAGAAGGAGGCTCGGGGACAGTAATTTGGCAACCAAAAACAGTGGATTGAAGTTTCGATTCGAGGTTAGTCTTGAAATTTCTAAACTTTTTCAAAATTTTCAATTTTTGTGCATCTTTGAAATCTAAGTTTGTTTGAGCTTAGAAAACTCTTGATTTGAGTTAAATGAACTTAGAACAGCTAGAATCCAAGCTTAGATTGAAGAAAAACATATTAGATTCAAGATTTTTCATTTTTCTTCATTTTCTCCCATTTTTGGATTTTTGGGATTTTTGTGTTTAAATCTTGTTTAAATAAGTTCAAAAGTGTTCTAGTATGTTTTTCTATCATCTATGATTGGTTTTCCATGCCTGAGATTTGAGAAAAACTGGTTAAAATCAAGATTTGGATTTTGGGGGATCGAAAACCCGTGGCTGAAATTTCTGGGTTTTTCCAGTTCGACGGGTCGAACTACGTGGTCGGCAGGCCAGATTCAAAGAATCGACAAGCCAGACTGCACCATTCTGCAGGCCAAACCTGGGAAATGTCCAGCCAACCGAACCTGATTTTCGGTAGGCTGACCTGCACAGTTTGGCCGGCCGAAGCAGGGAGTCTGGCAGGCCGGTAGAGCATGGAAAATTTTATGATTTTAAACCCGTTTTCATTGTTTTGAACCCCGATTTAAATTCCAACCTTGTAAAATGATTTTAAAAGATACAAATGGCACACTAGGACATCATGAAATGGTTTAGTAAAATAGAATGTCTCAAACTAGATATTGATCGACTTAGTGTGTATCTAGGATCGTTTGTGGTTCCGCGAAGCTAACGTATAGCGGACTGGGATTATGGTGTGGGACACCGGTACGAGTATTGAGGTAGGACTTCTACCCCTTTTCTTTGGTAACCCAGTTTCGAAATGATTTTGGCTTTGAGAAGGGTTTTAAAAAAAAAATGTTTTCAACGGTTGATTGAAAATGAAATTTATTGGTTATATTTCTATAAACCATGAACTGAGATGAACTTCATAATGAACTTCATAATGAATGTTAATGAGAATATCTGGTAAATGGACTTTGTGTGATAATAGAAATGAATATAAGGGCATGATGCCATATCAGAGATTGGGTCGTGTAGCGATCGACCTTGGGGGTAGGTTCTGAAACCCAGCTGGGCCACTACGATGGTGATATCCTTATGGTTTGCCTAGGAAAAATAAAATGATGTTTCTGGTCGACCTAATAACTGTTTTGGTATGAACGGTTTTATTTAAATTTATTTATTTATTCAAGGTTCCTTTTAATCAATTCCCTGAATAATGAGATTTTTCTTTAAATTAAATAATTTAATAAAATACAGTCCTACTGAGCCTTTCGCTCACATTTTCTTTGTTTTTAAATTTGCCCTCTAGGTGGATTTCCATTTAAGTTTAGAGAGGACTCAACGGACCAAACTCAGGAGCAGTAGGAGAACTAGTAAATTATTTGTATAAATTAAACAAGGCATGTAATGTTTGTAACTTTATTTGTACTCGGACTGTGGTTGTATTATTCTATTGTCAATACTATGTGTGTACACAAGTTGTGGGTCGGTGGGACCCATACTCGCGGTTCTTTCTTATTTTATTACTTTTCTTAATGTTTATGAATTCTTTTACCCAATGTAGTTTTAAAACTTTCATATTTTTATTATTTAACTTAACCCCTAAACTCTTGATTTTAAATTAAATTCTCCTTTAATTAATTTAAATAATCCGCCACATCACCTCCTGTACTCCGGGGCATGACATAATGGTATCAGAGCTCAAGGTTATGAACCTTGAAATTGTGCACACATAAGTATGACAATGAAATACCTCTGATAGTCCAAATTTTGATTTTAGAAGTGAGAGAATGGCACCTAGACGTCGTTCGACAGCTGACGTCGAGTTCAGAAATGATGAGGGCATCATGAGGTCTATGTTTGCGGCTTTTCGACAGATGGCAGCCATGGCTAGACTGGAGGATTCTGATGTTGGTCGTCGGCATACGTATTTTAAGGAATTCCAATGTGCGTCTATTCTGACTTTTGATGGTAATAGGGATCCGCAATTGGCAGAATATTGGTTAGACTCTATCGTGAAGCATTTGGATACCCTTGGTGTGCCTGATGAGTACCGTGTGGAGTTTGTTTCATATAAGCTCGAGGGTGGTGCTAATACTTGGTGGAAACAAGCTAAGCGTTTAGAACACAGTGGTGATATCAGTTGGGTGTTAGACATGTATGCCTTAAGGAGTAAAAAATGTAATACGTTTCTGGAGACATTTTATTAATAAGAATTTATTCATTTATGTATATACCAAATCTTGTCCTCTTTACTTTCATATTTGTTGAATGTATGATAAGCAAATAGTAGTCTGAGACTTGTCAATCTAAAACTTAAGAATTGGGCATATGATGGACTGATTATGCGAAAGACACAATTCTTAAGGTGACGGTCTAAAACATATGATCTGCAGTCGAGGGAATAAAGTTGGGCACTTTATTCATGTAAAGATTGTTATGTTGTCTATATCCCTTATGGGAGATGGTTTGTCTTGGCCATTGGAGTTGGACTCCGTGAATAGAAACATTGGCGCGTTGTCATAAGTGACGGCGTGTTGGATCAGGACATAAAGTGAATTGATTTGGATTAATAATTCTGCCTTGGCAAATCGATTCACTTTAGATAGTCATTTGTATTGTATCTTAATCTTGAGATAAATAGTGGGCCTGTTGTCTCGACTTGTGTCTTTTGATGTACCAATGGGTGACTCCCACATCTCTATAGTGGTATGCATGCCGGTAAGTTGGAGGCATGACTCTTGATAGCGTAGACTTGTTATTCATAGATATGGAATCCATAGCTCCTCTTTAGGAATAATGATATCCTCTTATATGTGTTGTCCTGTAATTGGAAAACTGGAGCGCTCAACCATTTGGATACATAGGTGTAACCGAATGGTATACTATCTTTAGATGGTAATTTTTCTAATGGTGAGTCAATGGAATGTAAGATAAAAATAATCAGGATGGTAAGACAGAACTTGTCCTTAAGCTGATTATGGATAATCATATAGGGATACGATACACTGTGATATGTCATGGAGACTTAGCTACATGAGCTTCGTAATTCTATAAAGTTTGAGAGTGCAGCTCCAAGCTTTTAGTGGAGTAGCGTTGGAGTTAATAATTGTGAAATGTATATATGGGATATTGGGTTTCATAATTATCATGAGCTTGAACTTTATAGGTCCATTTTGGTCCCCTTTGCTAGCTCACAAAGTCCTGTAACGACATGGCGTGTTTTTTCAATAATTGGTGACTTATGTCGGATTTATCAGATTGGTTTAAAATTTGTAAGAATTAAATAATTCATGTCTGTTTATCGGTTGAATTAATTTTGGACAAATTAGAACAAGATAAACTTGTAGAATTATTGTGAATTGATTTATTTTCTTAGAGATTATCTTGATAAAGTTTGTTTTGATCAGATAACTTCTCTATTGGGTTATTTGAATCAAAACTGAGACTTTATCCTTTAGAATATCAGGGTGGAAAGTAAAAGATTCAGTGGAGATTTTTTCTTGAGAGTTCGGCCTGCCGGATGACGTGTTCGGCCTACCGAACTGGCCTGATCGGCCTACCGATCACAATGTTCGGCCTGTCGATCAGCGGGAGATAAGATTACGCGTTTTCACACAGATCTTATCAGATACTGATCCGAATTTGATTCTGTTTCGAGTTTTTGAGACCTAATCTGATATGGACTGACCCTAGGACCAATAGCTATATAAAGGGAGTGAGTCACATGATTTACTCAGATCAATAGAGATCAATTTGAGAGATTAAGAGTGATACTCTTCTAGTGAGTATCTAAAAAACTCCCTGAGAGCTTTTGTTCAGAAATCACAAACACTAGCTTTGGGTTCTCTCTATTGGTTGGAAGGAGAGTCACCGGTGGAAGAGCTGTACGTGTGATCCCACACTCACTCTGGTTGTGGATAGAGAATAGTAAAGAAGACCAGTTGGTTGAGGCTCTTCTAGAACGTTACTTCTCTACACAGGTTGCGGAGGTTTTTTGGCACACTGAGGTTAGTAAGATCTGTCTAATTTATACATATAACATGTCAAACTTGTGTTTTGGAAATTACTCTGATGAAAAATTTTTAAAATTCCAGCTGCACACTTTGTTTCCAACATTAGGACAAATTCGAGGAGCTGTTCTATGACCGTTATTTTTTCGCAGGGGTATAGAGATCAGAAGGACAGTTGAGTTATATAGGTTATAGCATGATGATTTGTCAGTTAGGTAGTATGAGGCAAGATTTAATGAGTTGGCCAGGTTTGCTCCATTAGCAGTGGCATCAGGAGAGCGAGAGGTGCATTAAGATTTAGGAAGGGCTCAAGGCTCCTATTCGGCGACAGGTGGTTGCTCTACGACTTAGGAGTTTTGGAGAGCTTGTGTCGTTAGCAATATCAATGAATAATGATTATGCGCAGTATTGTGAGGATCGAGCAAAGGCTTCAGGAGGATCATAGAGGAGCGATAGGAAGAGCACCAGTAGCCGTCCAACTCTAGAAAAGAGCAAGCAGGGTGGTGCAAACAGTGGTAGCAGCAGTTCATCTGGTAGCGGGAGCAGCAATCCTTACAACTTTCATTGTCATTTCTGTCAGCAGCCCTGGACACATCAAGAGGAATTGCCCGATTAGGAGTGCCCAGTCTTGGATCTCAGACTGGAGAGGATGCCAGTCGTCAGTCTTAGCCTCAGACCCTACCTCCGCCTCAGTAGTATCCGCAGTTGCAGTATCCTTAGTTCTTCCCTCAGCAGTTTTCAGTATCCGGCAAGGAGGGCAGCAGCTGTAGCATTTCTAGCGTAGCGTCCCTCAGTGTCGAGCGCCGGGTGCAGCTAGTGTGCAGTTGTCTCTATCTCAGCAGTATCAGTAGAATAATCCAAGACCCAATAATGTTGGTAGAGGAAAAGGCAAGGCACCAGTGCAGGTTCATGCAATGGCATCTGGAGGTTCAGATTCTCAGACTAGTAACGCGGTTGTCGATGGTACGATCTTAGTTTCTCAATCTTTAGCTCGCATTTTATTTGATACAGGTGCCTCTCATTCTCTCATTTCGAGTTCCTTTGTACATGCCTTGGGATTAGAGATAGAAGAGTTTAATGAACCCCTAGTCATAACTTCTCCCTTGGGGCGAGTGTGTGTGAATTGTGTATGTAAATCTTGTAAAATAAAGATTGGGGATGAGATTTTGAAAAGTGATTTGATTATACTCCCCATGAGCTCATATGATGTAATTCTAGGGATGGACTGGTTGTCCAGGTATAACGCAGTTGTAGACTGCCAACTTAGGAAAGTGACCCTAGTGTCTGATAGGGGGACGATGATCACTTACCAGGGTGGTGGTGATTGGTTAATGAGTGAGCGTCTCATGAAGTCATGTTTAGGAGGGCGCAGAAATCTGGTTGGTTGTGCTTTTCTCGCGAATCTAGAGTGTGAGCCCTATGCTTTGAGTGGAAGTGTAGCGATTTCGGTGGTTGATGAGTTCGAGGATGTCTTCCCCGATGAGTTGCCAGGATTACCACCACATCGGGAAATCGAAGTTGGTATTGAGTTGTTTCTAGGGACAGCACTTGATTTCTGTAGCACCTTATCGGATGGCGCGAGCAGAAATGAAAGAATTGAGGAAGCAACTTTAGGAGCTTGCTGATAAAGGGTATATTCAGAATAGCACATCTCCGTGGGGAGCACCGGTTTTGTTTGCTAAGAAACATGATGGGACTCTCAGGTTGTGTGTAAATTATCGACAGCTGAATCGTGTTATGGTGAAGAACAAGTATCCCTTGCCTAGGATCGATGAGTTGTTTGATCAGTTGGGAGGTTCGCAGGTACTTCTCAAAGATTGATTTGCACTCAGGGTACCATCAGCTCAGGACTAAGGAAGAGGATATTCCCAAGACAGCTTTTAGGACTCGGTATGGACATTTTGAGTTCTGGTTATGTCGTTTGGGTTAACGAATGCTTCGGCAGCTTTCATGGACTTGATGACCAGGATATTTAGGCCGTATTTGGATCAGTTCATGATCGTGTTCATCGATGACATTCTTGTGTATTCTAAGACTTAGGAGGAGCATGAGCAGCATCTCTGGATCATGCTTCAGACTCTGTGGGAGCACTAGTTGTATGCTAAGAGAGGAAAAGTACGAGTTTTGGTTGACTGAGGTCAAATTTCTGGGTCATGTCATCTCGGAGCATGGTATATCTATGGATCCGTCCAAGATTGAAGCCATAGTGGAGTGGGAACGACCGAAGAATGTAGCGAAGATTCGCAGCTTCTTAGGTCTTGCTGGTTATTACAGGAAATTTGTAAAGGATTTTTCGAAGATTACAGCTCCGTTGACGAGATTGATCAAAAAAAAAGTCAGGCTTGAGTGGGGTGAAGAATGTGAGCTTGCTTTTCAAGAATTGAAGAACCGGTTGACTTCTGCCCCAGTGTTGGTTATTCCTAGCAGTGACTGAGCCTGTATGAGGTTTACGCAGATGCTTTAGGACAGTGGACTTGGATGCATGTTGATGCAGCATAGATGCATGGTTGCATACGGATCGAGACAAGCTATGACCTCACGAGCATAATTATCCTACTCATGACTTGGAGCTCACGACAATGATTCACTGCGCTGAAGATTTGGAGGTGTTATTTGTATGGAGCGACATTTCAGGTCTTTTTCGATCATAAGAGTTTGAGGCATCTGTTCACTCAGAGGGATCTTAATTTGAGGCAGCGTAGATGGATAGAGTATATGGAGGATTATGATTTTGCGTTGCAGTATCATCCCTGGGAAAGCTAATGTGGTCGCGGATGCGCTTAGCAGGAAGTCTTCAGGGATTCTCGCTTATTTGGCTTTTGAGGACTGGAGCATCCCTGCGACAGTGAGCGAGTATGAACTATGGTATCATGAAGACTGTGATCGAGCTTTGGTATATTATGTGGAGGCGACCCAGCTCTTGTTCAGATGGTGAAGCAAAGTCAGTGGCAGGATCAACATTTGCAGGGGATTTGGTCGCGGATTCAGAATAGGGAGCAGTTTGAAGAATGGAGTGTGCATGCAGATGGATCGTTGTATTTCGAGAGCGTCTTGCAGTTCCAGCTATCGCCAAGGTGACGAAAACCGTTTTGGACGAAGCTCATAGGTCTCAATTCACCATTCATCCGGAGAGCACAAAGATGTATCACGATTTGTAGAGGCAATATTGGTGGAGAGGCATGAAGAAAGATGTTCGAGAGTACGTGGCCAAGTGTACGACGTGTCCGAGCATCAGAAACCTGTAGGGCAGCTTCAGCTGCTTCCTATTCCAGGGTGGAAATGGGAGCATGTGACGATGGATTTTCTCACAGGTTTGCCAAGGACTGGAGCAGCGACATGATGCAGTTTGGGTCGTGGTCGACAGGTTACGAAAATCGATGCATTTCATTCCGTTTAGGTCGACGTGTTCGAGGGCAATTCTCAGGGATTTGTATCTGTTAGAACATAGTGAGGTTGCATGGAGTTCCTTTGTCCATCACTTTTGATCGAGACACCAGGTTTAATGCTAAGTACTAGAGGAGCTTTCAGGAGGCTTTAGGTACAGATTTGAACTTCAGTATGGCGTTTCATCCTTAGACTGATGGTCAGTCTAAGCGGGTTATTCAGATTCTCGAGGATAAGTTGCATGCCTGTGCGTTAGACTTCAGCGGGAATTGGGAAAAGTATTTGCGTCTGGTAGAGTTCGCGTACAACAACAGCTATCAGGCAAGTATAGGTATGGCACCGTTTGAGGCATTGTATGGGCGACCGTGTCGGTCACCAGTGTGTTGGGCAGAGCCGAAAGACAGGGTTATTCTTAGGGCCGGATGAGATCCGTGATAGCAACGAGAAAGTCGCTGTGATTCAAGGTCGATTGAGGGCAGCTCAGATTCGATAGAAGAGTTACGCAGATAGAAGACGTAGACCCTTAGAGTTTGCGGTAGGAGATTTCGTTCTCTTGAAGGTATCGCCTTGTAAAGGAACTATGCGGTTCAGAGTGAGTGGAAAGCTTGCACCGAGGTATATTGGAGCGTTCAAGATCACTCAGCATATTGGTGTGGTTGCTTATCAGCACGACCTTCTGCCCAAACTCTCTCATGTTCACGATAGGTTCCATGTGTCGATGCTTAGGAAGTGTCCGCTTGAGCAGGGTAAGATAGTTTCACTTTGCGATGTGCAGGTTTGGGAAGATACGACGTACGAAGAAGTGCTGATTCAGATCATCGATCGGAAAATGATCAGTTTTTGTCATCGTGAGATACCGTTGGTAAAGGTCATGTGGCAGCATCACGATGAAATTTCTTTTAGGGGTAGAGAGTTGTAACGCCCTGAAATTATTTTAATGTTATTGTAATATAAAATGATGAATTAGTGTGCCATAATTAATGTTTCAACATTAATTTGATTAATTAGTTAAATTTTGAATTTTAGGTTGTTTTGTTAATTTGATAAATTCAAATGATTTCTTATTGTCTTAAAATAACGTTTTGAGTTTTAAACACACACCAGTTTGTAAAATGTTGAAAATATTCCGTTTTACAAAACCGTGGGTGGCACTTGGTTTTCGCATAGTAAAACTGCCCATCATTTCCCTCTTTTTATTCTCTCTCTCACTTTCTTCCTCTCACTCTCCCCGATCACTCTCTCTCTCTCCACCCGTGATGCTCCCTCTCTCCTTCTCTGTCAGTTTCTCTCTTCTCTCTCAATTTCTCTCTCAAATTTTTGAATCAAAATTCGAATCCAAGCTTCGGGTTAGCAAGAAGGAAGCTCGGGGACGTGATTTGGCAACTAACAATGTGGATTGAAGCTTCGATTTGAGGTTAGTTTTGAAATTTCTAAACTTTTTCAAAATTTTCAATTTTTGTGTATTTTTGAAATCTAAGTTTGTTTGAGCTTAGAAAACTCTTGATTTGAGCTAAACGAACTTAGAACACCTAGAATCCAAGCTTAGATTGAAGAAAAACGGATTAGATTCAAGATTTTTCATTTTTCCTCATTCTCTCCCATTTTTGGATTTTTGGGATTTTTGTGTTTAAATCTTATTTAAATGAGTTCAAAAGTGTTCTAGTATGTTTTTCTATCATCTATGATTGTTTTCCATGCCTGAGATTTGAGAAAAATAGGTTAAAATCAAGATTTGGATTTTGGGGGATCGAAAACCCGTGGCTGAAATTTCTAGGGTTTTTCCAGTTCGGTAGGCCGAACTACATGTTCGGCAGGCCAGATTCAAAGGATCGGCAGGCCGAACCTGGGAAATGTCCAGCCGACCGGACCTGATTTCCGACAGGCCGAACTACACAGTTCGGCCAACCGAAGGAGGGAGTCCGTCAAGGCCGGTAGAGCATGAAAAATTTTGTGATTTTTCACCCGTTTTCACTGTTTTGAACCCCGATTTAAATTCCAACCTTGCAAAATGATTTTAAAAGATACAAATGGCACACTAGGACATCATGAAATGGTTTAGTAAAATAGAATGTCTCAAACTAGATATTGATCGACTTAGTGTGTATCTAGGATCGTTCGTGGTTCCGCGAAGCTAACGTATAGCGGACCAGGATTACGGTGTAGGGCACCGACACGAGTATCAAGGTAGGACCTCTACCCCTTTTCTTTGGTAACCCAGTTTCGAAATGATTTTGGCGTTGAGAAGGGTTTCTATAAAAAAATGTTTTCAACGGTTGATTGAAAATGAAATTTATCGGTTATATTTCTATAAACCATGAACTGAGATGAACTTCATAATAAATGTTATTGAGAATATCTGGTAAATGGACTTTGTGTGATAATAGAAATGAATATAAGGGCATGATGCCATATCAAAGATTGGGTCGTGTAGCGATCGACCTTGGGGGCAGGTCCTGAAACCCGACTGGGCCACTACGGTGGTGATATCCTTATGGTTTGCCTAGGAAAAAGAAAATGATGTTTCTGGTCGACCTAATAAACTGTTTTGGTATGAACGGTTTTATTTAAATTTATTTATTTATTCAAGGTTCATTTTAATCAATTCCTTAAATAATGAGATTTTTCTTTACATTAAATGATTTAATAAAATATAGTCCTACTGAGCCTGTCGCTCACATTTTCTTTGTTTTTAAATTTTCCCTCTAGGTGGACTTCAATTTAGGTTCAGAGAAGACTCAACGGACCGAACTCAGGAGCAGTAGGAGAACTAGTAAATTATTTGTATAAATTAAACAAGGCATGTAATGTTTGTAACTTTATTTGCACTCGGACTGTGGTTGTGTTATTGTATTGTCAGTACTATGTGTGTGCACAAGTAGTGGGTCGGTGGGACCCATACTCGCGGTTCTTTCTTATTTTATTATTTGCTTAATGTTTATGAATTCTTTTACCCAATGTAGTTTTAAAACTTTCATATTTTTATTATTTAACTTAACTCCTAAACTCTTGATTTTAAATTAAATTCTCCTTTAATTAATTTAAATAATCCGCCACATCACCTCCCGTACTCCGGGGCGTGACAGAGGCTTATCTTGAAAGAGTGTGGTATTAAGGAGGAAAGCTAAAATACCCTTATAGACTTAAACAAATTTGAATCACATTCTCCTATGTTTTCAATGAATTAAAAATATATGCCTATTCTTTATAAACAAAGTTTTGAGAAAATTTTTTGTTAGTTGACTAATCTATTTTTTTTTCTGCGTTTTCTATTAAAATTTTAATATAAGGACCATTAATGCCCTTAAAAGTAATTGAAATTTTAATAAAAAATGGTCAGAAGTACTAATTGCATAACACATTTTTAAATTTAAAGGATCAGTTGCCAAGATTTTCAGTTCAAGAACCAATCTGTCAAACTCCATAGTCTGTTTAGAAGGGTGGTTAGAATTGTTTTTTGGTTTAAACTTTATGAGAAAAACACTGTAGCAAAATAATTGCAACTGCAGAAAATGATTAGAACCATGATTTCCAAACAAGGGCATAAAGTTCAGGGGGTTCTAGTGCAAAAAAAAAAAAAAACCCTCTTATTTAGGTATCTAGCATTAAAAAATAGGGGGTGACTCAACTGTTATATGATTTACATTTAGAGGTAAATTGCTCCGATAGTCTTCAATCTTTTAGAATGTGAACATTTAGTCCCCAACATTTTTTTTGTTTAATCGACCCAAACCTATGATTTTAATTGTTGAGGAATGAGTTTAATTAATAGAGGTTAATTTCTCCCCCACGTGTTGCACACATAGTCTTAAATTGTTATGAAAAGACTATAATACACCCTAAATAAGTCAACAATATTAAAATTATTATTAAAAATAGAAAATAAAACAAAAATAAAAACAATTAAAAAATTGAGATTCCTTCAAAAACAAAACCCAAAAAAATGCAAATAAAACCCCATATCAATCTTGCCTCAAACCTGGATTGAACAAACATTCAATCATTGATTAAAACATAAAAATCATTCAAAATCATAGATCCCATCATTGACTGAGCCCAATGGGTGTGTTCAATTTGAGACAGATTGATATAGTAAGTATCACTTATTCATTGCCTAATCAACTTGAGGCATTGATTGATTCAATGGTTATGGTTCAATTAAAGTTTTTTCTTGTTTCATTTTGTGTGAATCTAAACATTTCACACTATTACCAATTTGATAAGTGTCGATTTGATGGGATCGACGTACGAAACTTGGCAATTACAAGAAGATACATGCTAAACCGCAAAATAGGGTGGAGAAGTTTGATATTTGTGCCTTATCAAAGATCAATAAGTGTCCCACTACTGCAAGCACTACTATTCCCAATCCTTCTATCAGATTAAAGCTATGATCTTACACAACACTCTATATATGAAAGTAGTAGCTTCATTGAGACAGATAGAGAAAAACTTATAGAAACTCTACAAAAATTATGAGTTTTTTTATCGAATTTCTCAAATAATTTGTAATCTGTATTAATCCATTCATCATAGTGAAGAAGAATAGACGTAGCTCTTATTATCGAGTGAAGCACTATAAATCTAGTGTGTGGTGTGATTTATTTTTTTGTATTGTTTAATTATTTATAGCTTCAATTTAATTCTCATACTATAATTATTTTGATCTTATTCTTAAAAGCTAAATAGATCCTAACAACGGTAGTTTGAGGGTCCAAACTTGTGAATAACAAACATCAAACCGATTACTAATTTGCTTATATTTAGTTATAGATCCAACATTAACAGTTTGGTGCCTACCATAAGGCCTTCAAATTACTAACGTGAGAATTTTGAAAGCTTCAACATCAGATGTACACGATGAGCGAAATGAAGAAACACAGACTATGTCCTAAAGGGACAAGTAGATCGAGGTCCTTGCGGCAAAAGTGGAGACACTGAAGAAGCTACTTCATGAATAGGCAACGTGTTCCCAAGAGCGCAATAGGTGACTCGACCAAGTCAGCAGTGAGAATAGTGCCCTCAGGAGCTAAATCAGCTACCAGAACTCCTAGCTCTTAGCCTACTTGTACTCCTACCCTTATTTTGGGCATTTGATATTCCTGATGATGACAACCACATAATGGATGTAGCAAACACCACCTCCAACCAAGCAACAACCTTTTTGTAGCCCCATTGGAAGGATACTGCTCTATACACAACCCCTGCACCTTGTAGAGGCAATTACGACCACGATAACTATAACAACACTAGTGTCGACAGCAGCCACGGCTACTACAACTACTCCCCAAGGTGTAAGTATAGAATATCCATAAGCATTTAGATAGCAAAATAAAGAGTTCAAGCAAACAACACATGTAGAAGCCATTCTAAGTCTAGCCTTCTAACTACGGAGGCTATCTAATAGATGATACGAGATATGCTCAATTAGAATACCAAGCTGGTCAAGAAGAATATCAACCAAAAAGTAATTAAGGCTGCGAGCAAGATCCCAGCACTCAATGACATCTTGAAGAATATACACGTAACTCTTTTTACAAGGAGGATTACTTCTATTGTTCTTCCAAAATACAGGAACCTCATGTTCCATGATTAAATAGAACCACATACCCATAAGATCATCTCCTCTAGTACAAGAATGTTGCCAGTGTAGCAAACATCCCAGATTCAATACTAGAAGAGATGATGTGTAAGCTATTTGTGCAAAGTTTAAGAGGATTTGCCACCTATTGTAACAATCGATTGCTTCAAGGAATTGGCATATTGTTTTGTCAAAGCCTACTCTATGCACATCAAAAAGGGCAAAAGGACCAAAGATCTTTGGTTAGTGATTTAGAGCCCAAAAGAGTCATTACGAGCCTGCATCATGAGATTTGGTAAAGCAATCTCGGAGATATCGTATTTGAAAAATGGAACGGCTTGAGAGGCTTTGAAGAAACAATTGTTGCATAAGTCCTCGTTCAAAAACATCATCTGCTTGGAATACCTGCAGACAAACCAAGAGGCCCTGAATAGAGCCAAGGGGTGGATTGACCTTGAAGAGGAACATGAGCATTGTGAATGAGAACTAGCGAGAAACAGGGAGTAGAATAGGAAAGAAGAAAGACAACCAAAGACATGACCAAAATGAAAAGGACGAACTAAAATACCTCCAAGAAGGGAATGGAGGAAGAAAGAACAAAAACCACAAGTAAGGAGTAGGCCATTGTCACCATGGAGGTATGCCTTGGACATATCCCCATTCAAATTAATTGCCTAACTAGAAGGCAAGGATTATGTCAAGTGGCCAAATAAAATGGCCCCGAGCCAATCCCACAACTAAACGAAGTATTGTGAATTCCACCGGGACACCAAATATCTAACAATCAATTACAACACCCAACAAACTTAGATTGCAGAATTGTTGAAGAAAGGAAATTTGAGGGAGTATTTGTCATAATAAGGAAGAAGAACCTATGGGCTAGATCATGAGCAGAGCAAGTTGAAGAACCGACAAGCCCAAGAGAAGACTCCACCACCACCACCTCTCAAGAAAGTAATTAGATCTTAGTGACAACATTCGATATTAAAATTTTGAACCCATATCTAAAGTAAATCCGTAATTTGAGGCTTTTGTGATTTTTTTTCCTCTATTTAATAAGTTTATTTTGATGCAAAGCATAAGAATTGCATTTTATATTCTAAGAATCAAATAAAAGTATGGAGATATAAGGTATGATGTTAACAAAGATACCTCAATAATAGTAGAAGACATACAAAGTATCAATATGAAAATTTTCATCAATTTTTCTTAACATTCACTAACTTTCATTTTTTTCCCCAAGGCACACTTGTAGCGTGATCGCTTTCCATTCAAAAAATTATAAAATTCTTTCAGAGTGCCTAATTCTGTAATGTCAACATAGTTTAGACTATCTTAATATGCAAATTTGTAATAGGATTTAAACTAAAACTTCTTTCTCAGCTCTCTTTTCTTTCTTTCTCTAGTTCTAGTCTCTGCTAGTGTTTCATTAGTGCCACCCCCTTTTCAGGCCTCTAGCTAAAGCTCGATGATGACCTACAACTGTGTATCGATGCACCAGTCGTAGGGAGGAGGCTGTGTGTGTGGGTGTTTAGTTATAGAGGGGCTTTAGTTTAGAGGGGGTCTAAAGGTGGTGTGGGGGTTGTTTAGCATGGAAAGAGGCTCGTGATGGGGTACTGGAGCGAGTTGTTGGTCAAGTGGGCCTGGGAGGCTAGGGAACAACTTTGGTTATGGTGATCATCAAATGGCATTATGCCGCTTGGGATTTTGGCACTTTAGGGGTTTAGATCTGGGTAGTGGGGATGGATTAGGCTGCTGTTGGTACTAAAGAGGGAAGCTTGGTGGAGGTCGACAGAGTGAGGTGTGGGAGGAGGGTGGAGGATGTTGACATAGGGGATTGGTTCCCGATGTTGTGGTGTTTCCTTTTGTGGTTTTTGGCATTTCATTTTCTAATGGACAGTAATTGTAATTTTCATTTGACACTTTCGTATAGATCCAAACTCTAAGCCTCGATGGTGGTTGTTTTACAACCTATTGGATTCTTCGATGGTTGAAGCCGCTCTTTGTTTTTACCATCTTTCTTTTCAGTGGGAATTGTTTTCTCAATAAAGGTGATGATGTTTCAACCTTAGTTTTAATAGTTCCAGTTATACCTTTAAAGCACGAATTGTGTTAATATTTCAAGTTATACTTTTAAAGCACGAATTGTGTTAAGTTCAGAATTTGATTTAAATTAACTTTTAAATAGTCAATTAGAATTACAAAAATGATTAATATATTGTAGCCACTATTTTTATGAAATAAGTAGAATATGATATGTTTTAGTGATATAGAAAAATAGTTTCTGTTAAGATGAAAATGATAGATTTATTTTAGAAAAAATAATATTTATTAGTTAGCATTTTTGAAGTTTTGGAATTTACAAAAAAATATTTTTTATTAAAGTAATCAGGTTTTAAGTTTTAAACCAAAGCTCTTGAATACAAAGTACTATTCTTAGAAACTAAAAAATAAAAAAGTGGTGAATATATTTAATCATTGATTTGAAGACAAAAGTGTCAAGATTTAGCAATTTAGAATAAAGTTACAAAAATCCTAAAAATAAGCTTAGATTCATGAAATATAATTTTTGTGACAGTATAGGAATTAGAATATGACAATAATACAGTAAGGAAATTAGAATTTATTTACTTATTTTAAAAAGGCAATGAATATTACAATTTTAAAAGTATAGTTATGTTTATATGAATTTCAAATTTTACGGAATAAAAATTTGACCAACCCGACCATGACATGTATTAGACTATGAGGACCCACCTACGGTGTCCATAAATACATGAATGAAAAAAACTAGCTCTCCTTTCTCTCTACTTTCTCTTACTAGTTTTTGTTTCTTCTCTATATCTAACCAAAAATTTCGATTGAAGATTATGACACTCGTTTTGGCCACAGCTAGTGTTATTGGAAAGCTCTTGACGAGCTGAGTTCAACTACATACTGTGTCGACAGTGAATCTACAATAGTAGCCGCAATCTCGAAAGAAAGAAGCAAAAAAACCCATTTCTTCCTATCACAATTACTTTGTTGTCCCAGCACCGATTGACATGATTATGGTGTTAATAGTGCTAGCTCGACGAGGCAGAGAAATCCCCACCACTATCTTAGCTTGATTTTGGCCAAAGAAGCCTTGTCAAAGCTGCCAATTTTTAACATAACTATGCTATTCAATTCTGTCGTTTTCGACAGTGATGAGGTACATTGTCAGCACCATCCTACTTAGATGAAGGAGGCAAGCAAAAGCCCTCCATCAATTTGACCTAATGGTTGTCGGTCATAGGAATCCCAAGAGCACCGCCATGGGTAAGCTTAAATTCTCCATTTCTAGCAATGCCAATGTAAACTGAATGCACCATCACATTCAGAATATCACAGAGAACAAAATACCCCATTCAATTGCTAAAAACTATCGCATTTCGCTAGAGTTCCAAAGTTACCGTGGTCAACCCATTGGGGAAACTTTGACTTTGCCATTCTGAGCAACATCAATCCAAATTGATTAGGGGGAAACATCCAAAGTCAGACAGGGATGCTTTCCCTCGCTAATTTCACAGCTCTAAGTCACAACAGTTGAGATCGAAGTCATCGTCACAAGTTACCAATGCCCATCATCTGCTTTACTATTCTCGAGGTTAGTGAAGTGCACCACCACTACCCATAGGCTTAGAGTAACATGAGGGACAAAAGCCCCAAGCCAGTTTAAGTCTAACACTAGTAGAGAATTGCTACCCATGCCGTCAATTTTAGCCAAAATTTTCAGGCTCCATTTGTAGTTTTGAAGCCGAATTTGGTGAAATTGAGGCTACCATCAGACTTAGGAAATCAAAAAATGGTGGAATCCAAAGTTGCAGCACACCAATGATCGTACCCGCCACAGGTGGCTGGTTTACAACGACCTTTGATCAACAATCTAAGACCATCTGCTAACTCGTTTCAATATCCCAAACGCGATGATGCCCTCTATTTAAGCTAATTCCACTCTATTAGAAAAAATCTAGTACTGATTGCATGAGGATTAAGGCAACATAGATCAGAATAACGGAGTCTAGAGTGATATTTCCAACAATTATAAATCTTCAAGAAGCATTTCTAGCAATCCATAGCCCTAACTAAGACCACTGTCGAGGATCCTACTAGAACTATAAGACTTATGAGATACAATTGGAATTGCTAAGCTTAGAATCCAAGTAAGTAGGATCTCACCTACAATATGAACAGTTTTGAAGTAAAATATTTTGCATGTTTTCATATAACTTATGAAATGCATGATCAGGAATATGATATGCCATGATATGTGATGATAAGTATTGTTATAATCAGCGATATGTGATGATGTGTATTGATATGCCACGTCTATAATTTAGTATGATTATGTCATGCCATGTCATGTGATAGTATGATTATGTTATGAGCGATGTGTGATGTATGTAGTGCTAAATTATATTGTTTACTCACTTAAAATTAAGCATGCTTATGATTTATGATTTATGAAATTTTGTGACACTTATTATTTTCTTAACGGGTAATATGGTAATTAAATTAATTATTAGTGTGCCAACTAAAATTTGTTTCATCTAAAATCTATTTCATCCTATTTATTTCTACCTATTTCAAAATTTTTTAAAATTTTTCTATATCTATTTAGTATATTTACCAAAATGCTCTTGGAACATCAAATTAATTATGAAAATGCCATTTGGCATGGAGACATAATGCACTCAATGCTTCACCTACTTGTCTCTCATTTCCCATTATTTCCTTTCTTCAACCGGGGCCTCTAACAAAGAAAACCATATATTCTTTTTTTTTTCTCCGTGCAACACTTGTCTCTCCCTTCCTCCTTGAAATGACTTCCTCTCATTCTCTTCTTCTTCTTTCTTCTGCTCTCTAAGCTTGAGAAACCTAGCTCCATGTCGTTCCAAAGCCTCCATGCTAAAGTTGAACTTGAGCTTTAATCCCTTGAATTGATGACTTGAAGTTTTCAAAGAGTTTTAAGGTAAGATTTTTGGAAAATTAATCTAGTTTTATCTACCATCTTTACACTGAATTTGCTCATTTATTTTGCTGCACAATTTAGATTTCATGGTTTTGAATGAGAAAGTTTGATATAAGCATGTTTTCACCCTTATTTGCAAGAAATGCTTGAGATATGGTTTGATGATGATATTAATGTAAAAAAAATCCATGGGAATATGTTTATTATGAGTATATAATACATACTACATATTTTGACATGGTTTTGAGATTTTGTACAAGGACAATATGATTTGGTGTAAAGGGAAACTTGGTGTTCCATATACTTTGTAACACCTCTATGGGCAGTGGCACTTTCTTGAAATTTTGGGATTAAATGAAAATAAATTTTGTAAATTGGTTTGTACAATTAGAAAGTAGACATCCTAAGCTTTCCAATGAGCTATCATGAGCCTAAATCAGAGTTGTATTTTATTTTGAATAAATTTTTTAATTTTTGGATTGGAAACTAGTAAACCTGCCAGTGGCAGTATACCACCCGTTTACCTTAAATAAACCACCTGTTAACCTGTGTGCTAATTGTAGATAGTGAACCAGCCGTTTTTACAAAAGTATACTACTAGTTTGCTATGGTATACCAGCTTAACCTGAATCAAAAACCCAACTTTACTCACCTCCTAATTCTTAATGTCTTGCAACCTTTCCAATACTATCCTAAGTGATTTATGAATCTTATTAGGGACTAAAACATATAGATTACTTGTATACATTTTATATTATGTTAAGACAAAAATTGTTTATTTTGGTATTCAAAAAGAAATTTGTATAAAAGCTTTAATGGCACACTAGTGAGATGGATTTACACATGATTTATTTATGAATGTGGTTGTATGTTGTGCTTTAGTTTTAATTGTCATTATGCATGCCTTACAATCAAGGGAGTGTGGAGCCAATGTTAATTGATCTTGACATTAAAAGATTGTTGATAAGCTTGGAAGGTAGGGATTCTATTACTCATCTTTTGTTAGGTTTTAATAAATTAAAATTTGGTTGTTTTATGTTGCAAGATATGTATATGATATTTTGAATGTATATGATTATACCTTAACACAATGATGTGGAATGTGTCCTGTATTGTACAGTGAGGAAGCATAATGACTTCACACATGTTGTTGTAAATTGAGAAGCATGGTTAGAAAAATTGACTCTATAAATAATGATTGATTATAAAGGAATTGTGAGACATGAAGAGGGTGGCGATTACGTCCTTGGGCATGAATACCCTAAAAGGTAAAATAGGAGGAGGTGATGACATTCCCTTGGGTCGAGAGTCCCAGAACTCACTTACAGGAATCAACTTGGTGAGGACTCAAGGCTTGATGTCCCCTCACCAAAACACCCTTGAAATGTTTAGAGGGTGAGCAAGCGCGCCTATTTGGGTTTCGTTGAGTTGAGTGATATGATATTGCACGGTGGATATAGATGAATATAATTGAATCTTAAATTAATATGTTTATTTATGTATGGAACTTGGTAATAATAATCATAAGTTATCTACCAGAATTGAACATGATAATATTGATAAGTAATATTGAGAACTAACCATGCAGGTTTTAATATGGCAATGATAAAAACCTAAAGGTGAGTAATGGTTTTCCCTACTAAGCATGTTGTCGCTCATTCCCTTATATTTCTATCTCTATCTTTCAGGGTTCAAAATATGTGAGGTGAGGACAAGAAGCGTAGTTGAGGAAGCTATGTAGATGTGTATGTGGAATTACTTCATTTGTTAAGAATATCCTTCATAAAAATATAAGTGTCTTGTGTTACTTTCTCGAATTAAAATCTATTAAGGCTTGGAATGATGGTGATGACAGTTTTATATTGTTAAATTTAAGGTGCTACATTAAACTATGGTTTAATTGTTGTTTATATTTTTATTTTGATTTGAGAGTTTTCATTTAAGTCCTGGGCAAATTTTTTTTGATGTTTTATTTTAAATTTTTGATCTTTATTTAATTTATTTCAAACTGTTAACCTCCACTTAGGGCCGTTACAGAATTTTGGTATCAGAGCCTAAGTTCGGTTAACCCAGAGAGTATAGCACCACTTTAAAAATATGTTTTTGAGATGGTTTTGAAGTTGAATTTTCAATGTCATTATCAAAATAAACCTCAAGTTGATTTATACAGTCTAGGAGGATGTAACATAGAAAGGCCCTAGAATGGAAATATTAACGGTAATGTGGTTATGACAATTATATGGAATGGGCTTATATGTAGAATGCTTATAAGAGGTTTGAATAGTTACTAGAATCTATAAGCATTCGTAACTCGTTTAGAGTAATTCGCATAGATACAAGGATTTAAGAGCTTTTAATCTTGTAAGAAATAATAAGAAATATAAGGCTTAAGTTGTTAATTTCAAAATTTGGCATAGATGTGCTAAACTCTTCATAATTGATTCAAACCTATGTAGTGATTGTATGTAGACTCAATGGCGTACTTAAATGTCAATAACCTTTCTTGAAAGTTCTAATTGCTTGAGCAATATGAGATAAGCTAGGAGTCCATAGTATTGAACCTTGAGCGGGGTAGACGTTAGTCTTTTGGCTTGTTGAGACTGTGTAAAGGAAAAAAAGTTATGAATTTCAAGGTTGGAATATTTCTGTTGTATATATTGTATTTAAGTGGTAATCTTTATTTTTATGAATAGATATAATGTGGAAAAGACCAATAGAAGTTTCTTTAAATAGGTTATAATACTTAAGGCATCTGTGATGATTTTGGACCTTTACGATGAAAGGTTTGATTTTTAGATGTTTAGATGTGAATCTCTTGGTTATTTGAGGTTTTGTTGTGTGAAGAAAATTAAGGATTGTATAAGTGGAATATTGAGAATTGTAGATGTTCTTAAGTATAACATCAATAGTCTTTGTTCATTGGGGTGGTCTATGTTACAAGATAGAAAGTATATTGATTTCAAGGGTACTCATGTTTAAAACCCCTTGGTAGTGTAAATGGTAGATCTATGATGATAGATGCTGAGTATTAAGGATAAGATAGGAATGTATGTATTGCTTAACAAGGTTTTGATGAAAACAAATTATTTAGGTTACAAGAGGATTTTGTTGTTATGGAATGATTTGGATAACATTTAGGAGGACTTCTGATTTTTATCAAATCGGGTTTGTTGTTCATTTTGGTCAATTGTATTTTAAGTGGGCTTCGAATTGGGCTTAAGAATTATACAAGTTGAGTTTCAATTTCATGTTTGTTGTTCAACTCGTTCTAAATATGTTAAGACCTAAAATAACCTGACCCACTTTAACTGAGGACATTTGGGCTTAGTCTAGAATTTGAATTAGTTCGAATCACACTGTTTTTCGCGTGTGGCCTGTATACGTGTCACTTACAGTGGTTCAATCATTGTCTATATATACGTCTACTGTACGTAGGAGCTTATTCCTTTGAGCTCACACTCTCTCTCTTAATTTGTTATTCTCTCTCTAAATTGCAAATCCTCTCATTTCTCTCTAGAATTTCTTCCTTTTCTCTCTAAAGGAAGAAGGAATTCCAGAATTCTGCAACTTACCATCTCTATTTTTCCTTTCTATCTACTCTTCTTTCATCTCATCATGGGCCTAAAGTACCAACACCTGAGAAAGTATTTCCCATCACTCTCCCAAAAGATTCTCAGAAAGAAATACAATGCTAGAATCACTCGGTTGTGGATTCTTATGCATTTTGGCATCCCTTGTGATGTGAGAATGTTAATAGAGGGGAAGATCTTTCCTAGTGACTTCAGTCAAGATGTCGATTTACTAGGAATGGGTATCAGTCGTAGTGCGATGAAAAGAAGAGCTATTGCTATCACGGTCACTTAAAACAAATATGGAGACAAAATTGTAACGGTAAATGTACTACACCTGGATATATGTGTACGAATAGAGAGGATAAAATAAGGTTTTGCAATGACGGACTTTCAAAGGAGAACTTGGATAGCATCCATCCTCCTCTTCATAGTCACCCTAGTGGATACGTTTAAGGAGCTATTTTTAAACTCTGACCTAAATTCTATGCAGAAAGACAACACCTCAAGAATATGGTATTTTTAGATCTTGTTTGCTAAGCCATAAGAAAACTTGATGGGGAATAAGTCATCGCTCTATAAAGGTTGTTTAGTCTTTGTTGTTTGTAATCATTTCAGTTAGTATTCAATAATCTATGTCATTCTTTTATCAAAATATTTTTTTTTTGTGTCCAAAATAATTGTAGTTGTTAGATTAATACAGTAAGTGTTAGTGTCTTATTTGATTTATGGTTTTCTTTAATATATATATAATAAAATATATTATCCTGTAAACACTTCACATGCACTGCTGTAACATGTTTGAAATTTTTAAAACTTATCTAGATATTTGGAGAATTTGTGTCTCAAATTTCAAAAGTTCTACAATATTTGTCATTTATAAGGATTTTCTAGATTCGGTGTGCATTTGTCAAAAGGTCTATAGTTGTGTCTAGAGTGTCTTCTATCAAACTATTCTTAATTGTCAAAAGCTATACAATTAGAGTCAAATCTTTTTTAAAAAGTAAATCAGATTTTTTGTAAACTATCAATCACCTTATCTTATTTTCTTACCTACACAAGATTTTGTTTACATCTTTGGATTACTTTTTCATTACCTACTCATCTATCTCTTTAGTCCTTTTTGCGTATTCCTCATTCTTAAAATCTCATGTAGAACTCAAAGTCCAAGTGGAGCAGACATAAAGCAATCACTTAGATAAACCAAATATGTCTACCTCCTAGTCCACCAAGAAAATAAAGAATGTTTGTGTCTTTTGTGGTTCTAGTCTTGGAAATGATAAAGCCTATATAGAAGCTGCAAAACACTTACAACAAGTCCTAACATGCAGAAAGATTAACGTATCTATGGGGATGGTTGGATAAAAATGATGAAAAATATGATGCTAGCAACTAGGTCTAGTGACGCCATAACTGTAGGGATTTGGCCTCATATTCAAGCTAAAGAAAACCTTGATAAGGAAACCATAGGTAAGGAAAAAGGAGTCAGAAGCGTCCCTAGAAATCTTAAAGCCATAATCAATCATTATGATGCTTTTATAACATTACCCGGTGGTCTAGGTACCCTTGAGGAAATATACGTAGTTGTTTCTAAGCAATTATTGGGCTTTTATTCCAAATCCTTGATACTTTTAAATGTAAATGATTTCTATGATAGTCTTTTAAAATTTCTAGATTACGTTGTGGAAGGAAACATCATTGTAGAATCAAAGAGACAAATCTTTATCACTGCTTCAACGGTCGAGGAATTGCTAGATAAGATGCAAATCATTCATCTAGAGTCTGACACTACAACATCCAAGCTTGAATAGGAGAGGAAAAATCAGAAGCGGCCAATTGATTTGAATCTCCATCTATAATCTTTTGGTTTCACTCATGGCATACATGTCTGTATTTCATGGGTCACGAATAACTATTTTTCTATGTTGTTGTTAAAACTTTTAGATCCATTGACCCTAATACCAGGATGGTTGGTGATACAGAGTACTTGATGCTCTCGAAACGCATTCCACTTAGGGTCTGATCTTTTGTTTATCGATGTTTTTGTATTCTTTAAGCATGCATGATATGGATAGCTGGTATACGGAGTGCCTTGCACTCTTAAAACTTATCCGTATCAGGTTTGTAAGGTGTAGTATTATGTTAATGTTTTGTGGAAGTACCAAAGTCAATTATGGGGATACTCTATAGAAAAATTATGAGGGTGTTATGTGGGTAAAATGTTTGTGTATCATGAAGGTAACCGTTTAATGAAGAATTTGTCGAGTTGACTATAATTACGAGATTTCTTCTAATATCTCTATGTATGAGTTTAATGTATAATTTTGAATGGAAGCACTTGGGATATATTTTATGATTATGTTTTAGTTTACTAGTTGGAATATGAAATCAAACATCCTTGACTTTTTCTTATTCAGAGAGAAAAAGGAAACTCAAGAATGGAGTATAAAAAATTTCTATGACAATCTCCTTAATGTAATTGTATATCATAGTCCATGGACAGTAAAGGACTGAAAAAAAAATGGTATGACCAACATCTGTGCTTTTTTGATCGGATTCCTAAATTATAATACGGTGTTGAAAATTGGAACTTGTTAGAAATACTCCTGTTGAGGGATTTGGTGTTTTAAAGCATGGTTGATATCCCAAACAAAAGAATGAAAATATGGTAACTCATGTTTGGAGACACAATAACGCTGAGGGTACAGAGTCGAAAGCAGAATCATTACGGAATTGTGATTCTTACTAGTATTGTTAGATTTGAAATTTTAAGGACTAAATTTTTTAAGGGAGATTAGAGTTGTGACACCTATTATTTTTCTCATAGGAAATATGGTAATTAAATTAATTATTAGTGTGCCAACTAAAATTTGTTTAATTTAAAATCTATTTCATCCTATTTATGTCTACCTTTTTTAAAATTTTCTAAAATCTTTCTATATCTATTTAGTATATTTACCGAAACGCTCTTGGAACATCAAATTAATTATGAAAATGTCATTTGGCATGAAGACATAATGCACTTAATGCTTCACCTACTTGTCTCTCATTTCCCATTATTTCCTTTCTTCAACTGGGCCCTCCAAAAAAGAAAACCATGTATTCTTTTTCTTTTCTCCGTGCAACACTTATCTCTCCCTTCTTCTTTGAAACGGCTTCCTTTCATTCACTTCTTCTTCTTTCTTCTGCTTTCTAAGCTTGAGAAACCTAGCTCCATGTCGTTCCAAAGTCTCCATGCTAAAGTTGAACTTGAGCTTTAATCCCTTGAATTGATGACTTGAAGTTTTCAAAGATATTTTAAGATAAGATTTTTAGAAAATCAATCTAGTTTTATTACCATCTTTACACTGAATTTGCTCATTTATTTTGCTGCACAATTTAGATTTCATGGTTTTGAATGAGAAAGTTTGATATAAGCATGTTTTCACCCTCATTTTCAAGAAATGCTTGAGATATGGTTTGATGATGATATTGGTGTAAAAAAATCCACAGGAATATGTTTATTATGAGTATATAATGCATACTACATATTTTGACATGGTTTTAAGATTTTGTACAAGGATAATATGATTTTGTCCAAAGGAAAACTTTGTATTTCATAAACTTTTTAATACCTCTGTGGGCAGTGGCTCTTTTTTGAAATTCTAGGATTAAATGAAAATGAATTTTGTAAATTGGTTTGTACATTTAAAAAGTAGACATCCTAAGCTTTCCAAGAAAAATAAGAAGAGTACAATAGAAAGAAAGAGATGGATATGAAGAAAGTTAAGAGAAATATTTCAAGAGAAAGAGAAGAGAAAACGTAGATAGAAGATATAAGGAGAAAAATTTAAAAATCGTAGAACAAAGAAGCTTAATTATAAAAGCAACTTAGCATTGCTCTAATAATGCTTAGTAATATGGCAATTTGATAAAGCAATTAGAGTACCGTCCTATCTTAATAGAATAACAGTTCCTATATTTTAAAACTCAATCAAACAAATAATTATTTTTTTAACGTCAATTAAACAAACAATTATTTTTTTATTACATTTCATTTAAACTCAACCGATCACGTGCTACTTAAAAATAAAATAATTTAAATTGTTAGGATATTATGTTCTTACATTATAATATGTCAAGAGGTTCTAGTAATTGTAAATGATGTAGCTAATTACTTAATTTAATTAACCATGTGTAATATTTAACAAGAATCAAAATTCATGATTTTTAAAAGATAGAGCGGGTCATTGATTTATCGAATTTTTCTAAATTAACCCTTTAGCTAATGTGATCATAAAGGTCCCAATAGAAAAAGGCACACGAATGTCAATGTGCGGTTTAGTGAGAGTCATTTTTGCAATGTTATGTAGTTCAAAACGGAAAGAATGCAGTATTCATTGAAAATTTAATTTGTGTTTGGCTAGTGGTGGGAGCCATCGGTGGAAATCGTTTTTACTGTAACATGCAAGAGCTTTTTACTGTAGTAACTTTTTCCTTTTTACCATAGCATATGAGACCTTTATATTGTTTATAACTGAGTTTGTGGTAGGACCAACTCTTAGCCAAACAAGGATAATTGGATGGATAGAAAGGCTACTTTGAAAATACTTGATAGATAGTCATCTGTTCTAGGATATTTAATGATCATGGGCCACAATGAAGTTGACTAATAATTCGTAAGCTAACTGCCATTATTCATGGCAGGCTGCTAATGGGATCTAAAGGCTGCGGCCTCCTTCTACTAAGCTTAAAAGCTGTTTCATTCTCCACTAATCTCTGCCCTTCCATTTCCTCTGGTCTCCGAATTTAATTTTCTCAATAGAAAATGTCATTTCTTCTTTCATCCGCTGCAAGTAAGCTCCATTCTTAAGCTGTTTAGCATCTATTTGGCGCTCTAACCGTAACAGACTCTAAAAGTCTAAGCTGGTCTTTGCACAAATATTTTCTTTACTCTTTGGTGTTTAACATTTTTATTTTTATGTTTTCAATCATGTAAAGGCCCTGGGCGTGTCCATAAGTTGGTGACAAGAAGTGAAATGGTAGAAGTTGTCGGACGTCCAATGAATGGTGGAAATGGACTCTATAGTTATGGCAGAAACTCCACTTTTCAGGTGCATATTATCACACAATAATCTGTACTGTTATTGAATAATTGATCAAAGAGTTTATAAGTCACCAGTTTCCTGTTTTGCAGAGGAAAGCTATAGAAGCTGCCAAAGAACTGATCAACAAGGCAATTGCTGAGGAACTGGACATCAAGACTTTCTCTTCTTCAAACGCCTTTAAAATTGCCGATTTGGGATGCTCTGTTGGACCTAATACAATCCTAGCAGTCCAAAACATAATTGATGCCGTGGACCACAAGTTTCAAAGCGAGGGAAAGAGTACTCGAAATCTCGAGTTCCAAGTATTCTTCAGCGATCAGGCCTCTAATGATTTCAACCAGCTTTTCACGTCTCTTCCTTCAGAAATTCCTTACTTTGTGGCGGGTGTCCCGGGTTCTTTCCATAATCGCTTATTTCCAAATAACTCTCTTCATTTCATTCATTCCTCATGTGCTGCCCAGTGGCTTTCTAGAGTTCCACAAGAGGTGCAGGACAAAAGCTCTCCTGCTTGGAACAAAGGAAGCGTCCACTATTCGAATTCGACACTGCGAGTTATAAAGGCTTTTGAAGATCAGTATGCCAAAGACATGGACAACTTTCTGAAACTTAGAGCACAAGAAATTGTCCATGGAGGATTAATGGCTCTCATCCTTCCAGGTCGCCCCAATGGAACTTCCCATACCGAAGCTTATCTCAACAAAGTATTCGAACTCGTAGAATCTTCCCTCATAGACATGGCTAAGAAGGTAAGGATTGATTTGTGCCATCCATATTTAATATTGGATCTACAAGACTAAAACCAAATCTTGGAATATAAAGATCAACTTTCATTTGCGTTTTTACTTTTGTCTCTGTTGTTTCTTGTGACAGGGTATTATCAGAGAGGAAAAAATAGATTCCTTTAACATTCCAATATATTATGCATCACTCCGAGAAGTGGAATCAGCTGTGAAACGAAATGGATGTTTCAGCATAGAAATAATGGAGAACATACCTCATGAAAAGCCACAACCCAAAGTGATGTCGATCACTCTCAGAGCAGGCTTGGAGGGGACGATAAAGGCGCATTTTGGAGATGAGATTCTGGATGAGCTGTTCCATAAAATACTATGCAATAAACTTGAAGAATCCTCCTTAATCGCGGAATCATGCAAATCAGTTGGCCTCTTTGTTTTACTAAAACGCAATGCAAAAGATTAGAGAAGCGTCTGAAGGCTGTAGCATTAGTTGTTCCAGTCTGCAAATTATTGTAAGCAATAGATAATGAAGGGAAAAAAAAAAAAATGATGATGGACAAGAGTGAATCGTGAGAAATATTCGTATAATCAAAATGAAAAGTAGTTTCAAGCCTAATTTCCTTGTGTTTTTAGGAAAGTTCTGCATAAGTTTTCCAAAACAATTTCAGTAAGCTTCTCCTTGCCAATGGTTACCTTGCTTTCATTATTGTTGGTTTACATACCTGTTCATAATCTAAAGCTAGAAAATTAAAACAAAATTTAATTATTTTACAAACATAATATTTATTTTAGAATAAAACATACAAAAATAATTACAAACTTCGAAAATTCTGTATCTTTTGATTTGACACAAATATGATTTTTTAGACTTGAAAATATTTTTAGAGATTACTTAAAATATTATAAAATATATTTGCAAACCTAAAACATACTATCAAACGTATTAAGACTAAAAATAAAATTACTGCTCATTATTTTTACGGTTTTGATTAATTTAAAAAATAAACTAATATTTTACATGCAAAAATGATTATAAAAATTACCAAAAATATTAAGAAATATAAAAACATATTAAAAACACATACTTAAACAATTTTTTAGACTAAGACACTAAAACACTATTTATCACTTAATTGCCATGATTAAGGAGTTTAATAAGAAATATTAATGTAAAATGATTGATTTTAACCTAAAGAAATATGCATTTTCTAAGTCTCATCACACTCCCTCACCAACTTATTACTAGTATCAAGTAATTAAAGCGATAAAACTTAAAAATAGACTAAGGACTTTGGTTTTTAAAAGCTGGTGATTCCTTGTTGATTTTCTTCAGAGAATATCTCAGATTCACACCTCAAAGTGAAAATACAAATATTAATTAAGTTTATAATTCATTTCTACAGTATGTCTTACATTTATGATGGATGTTCTCATGAGTCTGTGATTTTCTATTACTAATCAGTGCATACTAACCAAATAATTTTACAGTAATATAAACTAATTTATTTTAATAAATTCTTATAAGTTTGTTTTTTGCCCCTCTCTCTACTAATTTACTATAACACTTTGTTAAAGATCATTAGGACTTTATTCGACTTGTAATATAAGGCTTGGGTGAAAGGTAGGATAAAAGATAAATTTGAGGTTAAGTTCACCCATAAAATACTTACAAAAATTCTCGAACCCTTAAAAATGTACAATCTAATTTCTGAAGTTAAAATCCTAAACTTGAAATGAACTTTCATTGTCATCCACTTTTATTCAACTTTTTTTCCACTTTTTTTAACATTACCTTTTTTCATTTTTTAACTTTTTTTAACCCTTTTCATATTTTTTTTTGTTTTTTTTACTTTTGTATTTTTTTTATACTTTTTTTTACAAAAATACAAAATAACTGAAAGTTACAACAGAAATAGAGTAATTAAAATTACAAATGTAACAGACGTAACAAATATGCTTAACCCTTCCCAACATTCTATAAAATTAGCACAAACCAAATTATATTTAAAAGATGAGATGTTTTATGAGTGAAAAGTAAAAGAAAGGATTATGAATTTATTAAAAAAGCTCTAGGCTAAATATGTGGATGACAAAGAAAATTAGAAATATTAAGCTCAACAAGATGACTAGGGATATAAAATGTAAACATGTTACCTTAAAAAGGCTCAAACAATCTAAATATGGCTTCAATTATATCTATAACTTACTATTATCTAGGATTTCGACTCAAGAGCGATTCAAATAAGTTATAAGATCTTATAAAAATAAACGAGATTATATTAATATAAACAATCTTTAAATTAGTGTAACAAATCATTGTTCAGGATTAAGTGCTCAAATTTTAGGAAAAATTACAAACTAAATATAAGGCAAACTAAATAAACTAACATAAACTTAAACAATATTTAAATTTTACCATCAGTCATGAAAATGATATAACCTTTGATATTGTCATTGGACAGGAGGCAAATCACTGAAAAAAAAAATATTTACATATATTACAAAATATTTTTTAAGATTTTTGAAATTTTTTTATTTTTTTAGATTTCAATTTTAATTGTTTAATTTAGTTTTTAACAAAGTAGTTAGATGCAATGTAAACACGCTATTTTTATATACATGCGGAAATACATTTTAAGAATATTTGTCACTCTTTTACTCAGCTATTTCTAATAAGGCGAAAATATGTTTCAAGAATATTAAGTATTCCTTACCTCAGCCACCTTTAAACATGCATGCTACAAAAGAAAGATGCAAAGATAAGAATATACAAACACACAAGACTACATTTTCGGACCATATTGAGATGCATTTTAAGACAAATCCGTCACTCAGCCATCCCAACCTTGAAGAATACAAATCTTAAAGTTTTACAAAAAACACACAATTTTTAATTTTTTTTTCTCTTGGTTTTAAAAATCAGTCCCATACTAATGCAGAAACAAAATCAAAAAATTTGGACAAATTTTGAAAAATTTTAACACAACCCTCTTCCTTAATCTAAATTGAACATTGTGCCCAATATTTGATAAGATTAAGTAGAAAGAGTAACAACATATATATACAAGAGCGGTTACTCAAAAACACAAACATAAATATAAATGAACATGCTGTAGGTAAAACTAAAAGAGATAAAGTTTAGAGAGAGAGATCCAAATCTCGTTTGTGCTTCTCGGTGAACTTTGAAGTTGCATTGTCTGCCTCAGGAGTGATGACTTGCATTTTCTTGAGCAATTCCTCAATAGTAGGTGTAGAGATAAAAATCTTTTTTTACCTGACTCTTTAAGAAAGTTCTGTTCCACAGCATTATCTAGAAAACTTCAAAGACCATCAAAGAAACTATTAACAGTAAGCACACCAATGGTTTATTATGAATACCTAACTGATTCTAACTAGCTATGAAAAACATTTTTTCTAGAGTTCTTAGACCTCCTGATAAAATAATGAAAGCATCTGAGTGTTGAATCATGTTTTAAACACTCAGGGATATTTATGACTATTTTCTCAGTACCTACAGTTGCACCACAAAGATTATCTTGAACAAGAAAATAAAGGATAATACCTAGAACTCCTCTTACTTTGGTTCTAGCTATGACAGTTCCCGTTAAACCAAGATTACCCCTCCATACATGAGGTTTATCTTCTTCTTAGCCAAGACATTACCTAAATGAAATGCAGTATTTAAATAGTCAATACCCTTTCTTGAACTAGAACCATAAACCACACAGATGTTTTTAAAATTCAAAGATGATTGGGACGAGAACTCCATAATGGTTTCTAAGAAACTAAAACTCTTTTTTATGTTTTACTTTTTATGAGAAAACTTTTTACACCGCATTGAGTAAAACCTAAAATGAAAAGGGATCTTATACACATCTAAGTAAAAACAAAAGTAAAACATTGGGTAAAATTAGGTAAAGACAGCTATGAGGGCAAGTATTGACAATTGGACAGAGTGACACAATTGTAGAAGTTTTGAAAATTTTCACCAGGCAAAACTATTTAACTTTTGACAAACAAGACACAACTCTATAACTTTTGACAAAATAAGACCGAATTTTAAAAATCAAGACAAAAGTTATCTTACATGACATAAAATACCTATCGAAGAAAATAATGCATTTGATAGAATAGTCAAAATATTTTACTAAAAGATAAACAATATAGTTACAACTATTAAACATCTATAGTAAAGATCATACAAAAACAAAAATCTTTTTGTTGATGAAAATTTATTCAAGAATGAATTGAGAAAACTTATGTTCAACGCGTCTCTAGAAATTCCATCAGGCAGCCATTCTGATAATTTTTTTCATTAAAACCAAGAACATTTCTCAAATAATTTTTCAAATTTTGTGAAAAAGGAAAACACATAAAAACAAAGAAAAACTCTATAGATCTTGCTTTGAACTAGAGGGATTTAGAGTCTGCTTCCCTTCTAATATCCTCACAAACTAAACAATTGGGTCTTTTAACGTCAGATTCCTAAAACATTCTTTCTCAACATGAAATTGAGGCCAAAGTTTTGACATAGCCCCCAAAGGAATCCACTTGGATGTGACTTAAGAGTAGCTCAGAGATCTTCCAAGTTCTCTTTCCTAAGACCATTTTTACAAAACTAAATCTTATCTTCTCTGATTGTGGGCATATAACCAGGTTAGGGACACTTACCAAAACAGTTTTGACAAGAAAACATGATACTTTGATTCCATATAACGACCTCTTTTTTCGGAGCACACAAACTCGTACTCATCCAAGATAGATCTATATTATTTATATCACTAGGATGAACAAGGTCTTCTATATACACTTTAATATCAATTAGAAGTTAAAATGAGAAAGTACCCAAAGACAAGTTATTCTAGTTTTGTGCTTCTTTTTGAATTCTTTTTGAGAAAGAGAAGGAAAATATTTCTTAAGATGCTCATACTTAGGATCCATGATGAAAGAGAGAAAAAGATGAGATTTTTGAGGGTGAATTGAAAAACTGGAAAATCTTTTAGAGATTTAAAAGCTTTAAGTGGATTTGAAAGTGTATTGAGAAGATTTTGTGGGAGTAAGAGAGAAGAGATTGAAGGATTTCTAGAAACTTTGTAGAATTCTAGAGAGAAGACGGAGAATATTCAAGAGTTTAGAGAGAGAATGAGAAATTTAGAGAGAGAAAGAGTAAAGAGTTTTAAAATTTAGAGAGAGAAAGACTAAAGAGTTTTAAGTCTAGATACACAGCAACGAGATATATAGGCAAAGAGTAGAATACTATTTAGACACAGGAAAAAACTATACAAACGCGTGTAACACTATTCTAAACAGTGGTGGGCTAAACTAAAATGGGTTAAGTAACCTAATGGATTACTAAACACTATTAACATTTATTAAAAACTAACTTAAAATATTTTTTTATTTTTTTAAATTTTTTTGTGTTTTTAAAATTTTCAATTTTTTGTGTTTTTTTATTAAAATTACAATTTACAAAAGTCTAAAACTCAAAAAATTATTCATAATCATTTCATTAAAATGCATTTCTAGAGGCCGCTGATACAAAAATACCAACTAATTAAAGCTGACTACATCCTCCATAACCTTAGCCATTTTAACGAATTTTTCCAAAAATCATTTTTTAGAATTTTAAGAAAAACAACACGTAAAATAAAAATAGCATACTAAAAACAAAAACAAAAGAAAATACTATTACTTTTTAATATTTACGGATTCTTTATTTGAGTCTGAATCTATATAAATAAATTCAATAGAAGGAGTTAGACCATTGTTGGTTTGCAAGAAAAGGAAAAGTCCCCAAAAACTCTCATTATTTAATGCTTCTTGGTATTGCTTATCAAAATCATTCATAGCATGATCAATTACTTATGGTGGAACATAACTGGGTGTAGAATGATTAAGAGTAAAGACCTCCCACCAACCTAAGTTACCCCTAATTTTTAGAAGTTCTTTTACACAATCAAACTCTTTATTTTCAACAGGTTCATTTTCAGCAACAACTTCCTTTCCTAGATCAAGAATTTCTTTCCCTAAATAAGGTTTTTCAATGTTACTTTTTATTACCATGGAATTCTCAACTTATTATGCTTTATTAATCAAATCAATCATGGAACAAGTTTTAGTTTTTGATGGATCATTCATCTCAAAAGAGTTGACCAAATCTATTAATAGATCAAGCAATCCAGTAGAGGTACTTCCTTCAATAAAGTTGACTTCACATTGTTTACCCACAGGTTGCAACATGTTGAAAATGTTGAACGCTAAAGTCATGTTTCCAAAAGATAATTTCAAGATACCATTTCTACAATTAATCAAGGAATTTATAGTTGCAAGAAATGGATGACCTAAAATAACAAGGACTTGAAAATTTGAAGTGGGAACAGGTCGTATATCCAAAATAATAAAGTCTATTGGGAAGTAAAACTTATCAATTTGAACTAACACATCTTCATCTATTCCTTTTGGAATTTTTATAGAACGATCAGCTAACTCAAGGGTAACAAAAGTTGGCTTAAGTTCATTTAAACCTAATTGTTAATAAAAATAATAAGGCAAAAAGTTGACACTACCACCAAGATCTAATAATGCATGGTCAATTTTAGTTTTTTCTATGATACAAGAAGTTGTATGACGACCTGGATCTTTGTACTTCAATGTTGAATCATGTTGAATGATGAAACTAACATTCTCAGCTAAAAATATAGTTTAGTCACATTATGCTTCCTTTTAATTGTACAACAATCTTTCAAATATTTAGTATAAGATGGAACTTGTTTGATTGCATCTAAAAGTGGAATGTTAACCTTAACTTGTTTTAAAAATTAAAATATTTCAACATTCTTATCAAACTTCTTTTTTTGAAAGTAAAGCTTGTGGAAAAGGAACTTTCAGAACAAATTTATCTTTAGAAACAATATTTTCGTTTTCAAAACTTCCCTCATTACTATTAACTTTATTATCACTTTTTAAAGTTGAATCAACAGTTTTATCAATAGTTTTACCACTTTGAATGGTTGAAACAAAATTAACAGTTTCTTATTGTGATGAAGAACTTAAAGTGGCAATTTCATTAGCAGAAGGATAATGTACAAGTTGAGTAAGGAATTTGTCCTTTTCTTTAATTGCAAGTGAAAAAGTGAGCTTAGAAATAGATTCCTTAATCTCATGAATGTCTTATGAATTACAAGTGTTATGGACTTCTTGTTTTAAAATAAATGCTTTTTGAGCTTGTATGAATGATTACAAAATGGCTTCAAGAGTTTTGATTCGAGAATGAAGATTTTTAGAAGGTGGAAAATTTTGAAGAGGCCATTGGAAATTTTGTGAATTTGATGGAAATTGTGGATTTTGAGATCGCTGTAGAAATGGTGGACGATTTTGAAAATTTTGAGGTGGATATGATGGTTGCTATTGTTGATCATTGCTCCAATTAAAACTAGGATGATTTCTCCATTGTGGCTTAAATGTGTCAAAATGTGGAAATGGAAAAGGTTTTCTAAGTTTATCTATTTGATTTGCATAATTCACTTGTTCATAAGACTCTTCCTTAAAAACTAAATAGTAATAAGTTGTGTGACCTAGAGTTTGGCAAACACTATACAAAGTTTCAATCTTAAGTTCCTGAATATTCCTATGTTCTATGGCTTCAATCTTTCTTAACAAACTGGCAATCCTAGCACTTAGATCATTCTTTTTACTAAGTTGATGAACACCTTTTTGAGCATTAGCATGATTAGACCTAATTAAGCCTTCAGAATTAACATGTTGCTAATATTGAGAGTTTTCAGGTAAGTTATCTAGATATCTAATGCTTTATCAGGTTCTTTATCAAGGAATTCTTTATTACACATTGTTTCAATGAATTTACAGGGTTTTAAGAGTTAAACCTTCATAAAAGAAACTAATATAATGCCATTTTTGAAATTTATGATATGGGTAAGTGTTCAACAAATTTTAAAAATGTTCCCAACACTTAAAATAAACTTTCTTTGCATTCTAGGAAAAATTTTGAATTTGTTTCTTCAAAGCATTGGTTTTACTAGTTGGAAAGAGTTTCTTTTAAAACTCGGTTTGTATTTCTTGCCATGTACTAATTAACCTAGGTTTTAAAGATGTAAGAAAAGTTTTAGCCTTGTCTTTTAAAGGAAAAGGGAAAAGTTTTTGTCTAACAATTTCATTTAAAACATCTTAGTTAGTAAAGGTAGCATAAACATTCTCAAACTCTCTAAGGTGCAAGTAAGGATTTTCAAATTCTAAATCATAAACATTTGGAAGCGAATTGATTATTCTTGATTTAAACCTAAAGTTATAGGCATTGAGAGGAAAAACCAGACATGATAGAGTGGTTTCTTGGGTTAGTTTCAAATAATCTCACATTGAATGAACATGATTGATGATTTATTGATTAACAATATTTTCATTATGAACACTTTCATCATCAACAATTTTAGGTGAATATGCAGACACAACAGAGACTAAAGATGGTTATAAACTTTTCCTAATCAATCTACGAGTTTTAGAAACACGAGATCAAACCAGTATACAAATTATTTAAAATATTTACAGAATTTTATAGATGAGATACTAAGCTTTTCTTTATTTGGGGAGTATAAAGTAGTGAATAAAAAGCATCTGCCTTATTCATTTTGTAGATTTTGATAATTATATCTTTTAAAAATGTTCCCAAAAAAGATTGTGGGGCATAGGCTCCTTAAAAACTAACCTCCTTGTCAGAACAGTATTCCTAGAATGACTGATGTTGGGAGAATCTTCAAAAGTAACTAGTTATGGGAAAAGGATTCGAACCAATACTAGTCCCCAAACAGAACTTTCTCAAAGAATACTTTTCATAAAAACATAATTTATTATTAAGTACTATAAAAAATCTAACCTAAAACTTTATGAAATTTTATTTCTAAGTGAAAAACCTTAAACTAAACCTAAAACTAAGAAAATAAATATATTACAAAGAAAAGAAAAGAAACGAAATTTTTTAAGATTTTTAGAATTTTTTATTATTAGTTTTAATTATGAATAGTAAAGTGAATAGTTCTTGACGTGAACAGTAAGTACGTAAATAGTAACTTAAAGAAAACACATGTAGATTTACGTGAATAGTACTTAACTCCTGCAAAAAAGCAAATATTAAAAGAAAACAAATAAAACATAAAAAGAGCTAGTGAAGTAGAAAATGAAAGAAAAAAGAAATATAATATACAAAATATATTGCACTGAAAACAATTCTGTTCGTCGGCAACAGTGCCTAAAACTTATCTTGGTCTAAAAATGCATACTCCGATATATCCCAAAGTATAAGATTGTCTCAAGTAACAAATATTCGGCGAATCCAAGGTCGAACCCACAAAGAAGGATTTTGTTTAGTTTTAGTATATTTATTTTTTTATTTATTAAAAAAATAAAGAATATGATGATTAATATTTATTACTTATAATATATCTTCATAATATTTTACACATTTTTTCAACATTTTTTTATTTTTAAAATTTCATTATTAAGGAATTTCAATAACAAGAAATGCAGCTTATAATAAAATGAAATTTTAACAATAAGTGCAATTAATTTAAAATAATTTTAACAAAATAACAACAATATTAACAACAAATTAAAAGGGGTAAAAGAGTAATTATAATAGTGCAAAGGTTCAAAGGTTTCATTCTATCAATCAACTTAAACAGATTTTAGTTTTTCTAATTATTTATTAATTAGTTTAAGAATACATTATGCCATCCTATGTTGACAATAAATCAAGCATTACTAAGCATTTACTGTATCATTTCATGTCTATAATATAGCAAAAACTGAACTTAATAAATGAGCAAAATTTCAACATAACTTAACTAAAATAATAAGTCAAGCATTTACAGAGTCATTATCTGTCTACGACTAATCAAGGTTCTCCTAAGCATTATTCGTATCAGTCTATGTTGTTAAAAAATTAAAACTAGAATTTTGGCTAAGAAAATATTAAAATCCTAAGTTTTTTTAAAAAAAAATATTTTGACAATATAACTGCTTAGAAAACTAAGAAAAATTAAAAATATTTAAAGTGATTTTGCTAGAGTTTTCTCCTTTTATCTCAGCTAAAAAGAAAAATAAAAAAGATATATTTAATCAACTACTAGAAATATTATTAAGCATAATTTTTATATCATAATCTGATAATATTTTACAAAAACTTAGACTGAAAACTGAACATTAAAAACTAAAACTAAAACTTAAACAATCATTTTTTGGATTACCTACAACGAGGTTGCAAGCCCTGTATTTATACAAGTAAAAAAAAAAAAAGCTACTAATTTTTTATTCTATTTTATTGTGTTGTCTGCACATTTGCACTGCAATTTGTAAAGTTTTAAACATTTTTCTGTGCCAGTCTCAGCACTTTAGTATACGAATCTTTGGCCGAGATCCACTTCTTCGTGGCGGCGAATGGCACGAGTGTAGCTTCATCTGGGGCGTTGAACTAGTGATTCCATGAATGAGAGACGCAAGTAGAAACGGGCCCAGATGGGACAAAGATCCATGACCGCTAAATCGGTCTTGGTATATTGATGTACGGCTGAGAAGACGAGCTCAGTCGGACAGACCGCATGCGATCTGATGAGACAGCTGACATGTAGGACCTACTCCGACGGCGCTGTCTGGCGGCTACTGGTGCTGCGACACCTGTCCGTGTCCAACGGTTCAAAGCGAATGGCGACGCAATCTGGCGGTCAGAGTGCCCACGTGTCCTTCTAGATTAATTTCGAAACTTTTTGTGTTTTTGAGACATTTGTTATCCGATTTTACTTATTTTGGTGTATTTATGCTTCGTTTTTTCCGTTAACTTTCAAATCTAAAACCAAAAAATTAAAACAAAATTGTTTATTTTACAAACATAATATTTATAATAAATACTTATATTAAAACACACAAAAATAATTATAAACTTATAAAATTTCAGTCTCTTTTAGTTTCATAAAAACATCATTTTTAAGACTCGAAAATATTTTTAAAAATTACTTCAAAGATTATAAAATATATTTAAAAACTTAAAGCACACTATCAAATACATTAAGACTTAAAATAAAATTACCACTTATTATTTTTACGGCTTTAATTAATTTCAAACTAAATTAATATTTAGAATCACCAATAATATTACTAAACATAAAAACATATTAAAAACACATATTCAAACATATTTTTAAGCTAAGCCACTAAATACTGTTTATCACTTAATAACTATGATTAAAGAGTTTAATAAGAAATGTTAGTGGGAAATGATTTATTTAAACTTGTGCAGTTTCTAAGTCTTATCATAGTGACAAATAAAATCTTTAAAAATATATTTTAATACACCTGAAATTCTTTTATATTTTTTAAGAATTCAAACCTCAATTTTCTCTCTATATATTCAACTACACCAAATCTATAATTCTATTACTCTTCAGCGCCTGAAAAGAAACAATTCCCGTTCTCTTTATGGTAAATATTTGTCATTCAGCTGACTCTATTAAACATTTCTTAGAATTTGCTATTTGTTTGAGTGCTGTTATACAGTTTATTGCTCCGGTATTAAATATTTCATTTTATTGCTATATATTTATGCAGGATTTTGTTTGTTTTTGGCAAATTGCTCCTTAGATAGAGAGCTGTTCAAATTTGTCCACCATGAAAACAACTTCAATCAACTAGTACACTGTTCTCGAAATTGGACTTTGATAACCTTCTCTTAAGTTGACGTGATACCTTAAGCAAGTTGAATTTGTCATTATGAAAGCGTCTGCGTTCCTCCCCTTATTCACGTTGGAGCTCAGTACTGAGGAATGAAAATGTACAATAGGCGACCATCGTAAAAACAAGTTATTTAGACGGATCATTAATGTCAATGTCCCAGTCTCTCATATTTTATCTCTAAATTTTAAAAATTACTATTTTATCTTTTAAATTTTCTAAAACTTTTTATTTTGCCTTTTGAGTTTTGATAATCACTATTATGTTTCTTGAACTTTTAAAGCTCCTTATTTTGCTTCATGAACCTTCGTTTTTTCGTTCGAATAGATAGAATTAGGCCAACATAATTCACACATAGGAGTGATCAAATTTCATTTTTACCCTTGCAGGTGACTTATGCATGAATCATGTAGGCTTACTTTGATCTATTTGATAAAAAATCATAGGATTAGGAGGCAAAGTGATGGGCTATAAAAGTTCAAGGGCAAAGTAATGATTTTTTAAGTTTAGGAGGTGAAATGAGGAGTTCTGAAAATTCAAAGAGCAAAGTAGTGATTTTTAAAGTTAAGGAATATACTGAGAGAAACCCTCAAATTTAAGGGACCATTGGTGCCAATAACCCTATTTAAAACCTAAAACTATCACATATTTTATCTTTATCATCACTTTTTAAGGATTTATATCCCCTTAAATGGAAAATGATTGATAAATATATATATATATTAAAAAGGGGTTACTAGTTGCCGGTTGATTGATAGCGGAAAATTACAAATTGTCCACTAGAGATGTCAAATGGCCTAATCTGGCCTGGCCTGGCCCGCCCATTTAATTTAGGCCCAAGCGTGCCTCATGTCATGCCTGGAGCTGTCCATTTATTTTTCGTGCCATGATAGGCCCGACCTAGTTAATTTTTGTGACGTCAAGCCTGGTCCATTGCCCATTTATTAATGGCCCATGCCCATCAAGTGCTTGGGCCGTGCTTCAGCTCGTATCGATGTTCGTGTTTTTTGTTATACTTTTAGCTCTTAATGTGTCTTTCTCCTGGGTAACGTTAAATTTACAAAAAAATAAAATAAAATAAAAACACTAAATTGTAACAAAAGAAAGTGCATTATTAATTAAAAAAAGATCTTTGTCTAAGGACAATATTGTAGAATCTTGTATGGTGTGGTTTCCATTATTTAGTTTTTCATATAAATTAAAGAGGGTAAGTATATATTGGCAATTGACAATTTACTAACAACAAATAATCTATTTGATCTTTTTTCTTTTTTAATCAAATCTATTAGAAATTTAGAACTTCTTTATAAAAAAATATTTATAAAAATATAAAATATATTAGTAATTAGTTTTAAATTGCATATTTTAGTTGTGGTTTTAATGTGCTCGTGTTCGTGCACGTGCTCATGTCAGGCCGTTACTGTGCCACATCCTTAGCATGTCTTGTATCCAAAAATTTCACCAAGCTTAGCCCATTTAATAAGTGGGATGAGTTAGGCCCATTTAATAATCGTGTCGTGTTGTGCTATGCTTGCTTTTTAATATACCGTGCTCATGTCGGCCTACTTGGCCTGGCTCATTTTGACATTTCTATGTAACACTTTCAAAAAAATAATAGGAAAATGTAAAAAGATGTCATTTATATAAAAATTGCAATTAATAGCTAGTTTAGGACATTGTGTCTAGAAGAGTAGACTGGGTATGGACCCTCCCTTGATTCTATAGACATCGTTTCAATTTTGGAAGAATGGTGAGAACCATTGGTTAGAACCACTTTTACTGTAGTATGTGAGAGCTTTATACTGTAGCAATTTTTTTTTTATTGTTACTGTAGCATATAAGAGCTTTATAATATTCATAACTAAGTCCCACCACTCAACCAAACAGCCACTATATTATGGTCATCATTTAATTTTTAATCAATTTGCAGTATTCAAATTGGAGTTTTTTGGAAAGTTTGATTAACCCTCGAATTTTAATTTTTTAATTTTGATGTACGTATATTTCAATTTTATAATATCACATAATAAAAAATCAACCATAAAATAATATGAATTCATAATTTTGAAAATAATATACACTTGCAAAGATAAATTAAACACGCTTAAAAAGTCATTAAAACAACGATAATATTGTTTTACTTAAAAAATTTTCATCTAATTCATGCTGGGTTGAAAAAAAAGTATTTTTGGCTCCGTGATTGTTGATAAGCCTACATTTAAATATAACGCTGAACTTGGAGACATACTTGATATTGCCACGGCATCCTCATTAGCGCTCCACTAAGGCTGGTAATTCGTGTCAACAGGTCGGGTTCGGGTCGGGTTGCACCTTTATTTATACAACAAACATGCCAACCCGAACCCGACCCATGACCTGACGGGTTAGCAAATGCCCAACCCGGACACGACACGGCGGGTTGACACGACACGACCCGTGTAACCCGTCTTGGTGCTATTTTGTGCATAGTCTTGTTGACACGACTTGTTAAACCTGATGGACCCGCAACACAATAAAACATAAAAGCACAAAATAAACTATAATCCATGGTCCATGTAGAATTTAACTATATAAGCCTACAAAGTAAACAATAAACCAACAAAACAAGACTGTCATAAACTCCGAAGTGCCAATCCATAACAAGTCTCAACCCAAAAGTTCATACATTTATCAAAATAACTAAATGAGTTCAAATTTGTATCAAATCATGCAATATTGTTGGATTATTGAGGTGCATTCTCGTTGGTAGTTGTGCCACTAACCTCAATGGCATCTTGAATAATCTCTTCCAAGTCTTGTTCAACCTTGTTCTTGTCATCTATAACAAAAATATTAATCAATTACAAATGCCAAGTAAAAATTGAATAAGAATGAATTATATAATGAATAATAAAAGAAATAAAAGATAAACATTTACCTTCATTGCCAAACAACCAATCTCTAATGCAAATAATAGCCTCAACTATGTCAGGCTTTAGCGAACTTCGATACTAATCAAGTACACGACCACCAACTGAGAATGCAGATTCTGAAGCAACTGTAGAAACAGGAATGGCCAAAATATCACAAGCCATTGCACTTAACTCTGGATAGCGATATTGATTTGTCTTCCAAAAGGAAAGAACATCAAACTCCTCATCCCTAGTATACCTAGGCTCAGCAAGATAAAGCTCCAATTGTGTTTTTGCTGCTACTTCACTTGACCTAGAAGTCATATCATCAAATGCCTAAAATAAAAGCCTAACGTTAGAAAGTTAACTGAAATTTGGAGTAAATATCAAATATAATAAACAAACTTAAAGTAAACTTCAAATAAGTATAAAAAGTTACCTGAAATATGCGTGACTCTATTCTTTTTGTTTGACCATGATTATCTTTCTTGCCACCTCCTTTGCTAAAAGAAGGTGCTTTAAGGCAATGACTTGTCTTGTCACGGTACTCCTCAAAGAGTGAAAAAAGTTTGTTACGAACAAGCAAAAAATCAACACAGTTTTCACCAAAAGCATAATTGTAACAAAACTCCACAAACTCTAACTTGTATCTAGGATCCAATACACAAGCAATAAACAAGAAGTCACTGAATTCAGACCAATACTTTTGAAATTTCTCCCACATCCTAAATGCCATTCCCTTCACATATTCATCTTCAAAATCATTTTTCATAGGTTCTTTCAAATCATAAAAGCATAGGAAGATGGTTGGAAAGTATAGGTTAGATGTAGGATATAAGGTCCCAGAGAATGTCATAGTTGCATCATAAAACACCCTTAAAAAAGAGTGCACTTTCTCAACGCTTTTCCATTCTTCACTTGAAGGGCAACTCTTAAAGGATGGATCATGTGTTGCCAATTGTTGAAAAGCATCATGATAAATGAGTGCACTATTAAGCATTAGAAAAATTAAGTTCCATCCAGTTGTTACATCTTGACTTAACCCCTTTTTGCTTCCTACAACAACCATTTTCACACACTCTTTAAATTTATGTTTTCTTATCGTGATCCCTTTAAATACTTAACACAATCACGAATCTTCTCAATGGATCGATCAATCTCTTTTAACCCAACTTGCACAACAAGATTTAGTATATGGCAACAACACCTCAAATGAAAAAAATCACCATTGCTCACTAGTAAACCCTTCTTTTTAAGTAGAGAGCACAATGAATCCACTGAAACATCATTTGAATAGCATTGTTTAATGTGACAGTAAAAAGTTTTGATTCAATGTCCCATTCAGACAACAGATTAGCAATCTTATCAGATAAAGCTATGCCAGAGTGTGGAGGAGGCATAAAAGAGAAGCTCAAAATTCTTTTTTGCAACCCCCAATTCTTGTCAATAAAATGAGCGGTAACACATATATAACCGTCACTAATCAATGAACTCCAAAGATCAGATGTTAATGATACTCTACCAGGAGCTGCAGATAACATGCTTTTGACTCTACCCTTTTCTTTTTTATACATCTTAAGAGAAGCAGCCTTAGCAGTGTTTCTAGTAATTAGATCAACATCAGGATATAAATATTGTAACAATGTCCTAATACCCACATATTCAACAAATTGAAAAGGCAAGTCATGCATAACAATAGCACCTATCATCAACTCATGGAATTTCTGAGAATCATAACCATGACTAAGTGACATACTCTCACTATCCCTTTGTATTAACATTTGACCTATGTCTCGGGTATCTTTTCTCTTGCAAACTTTAAGGTGACGACGTAAGTTACCTGTACCATATCTGCTTGCAGCAAGGTATTTTTGCCCATATTTTTTGCATGCGCATCTTAAGACTTTATCAGATTCTAAAGGAAGCATCTCAAAAAACTGCCAAACTTTAGACTTCAAACTTCTCTTTTTCAGTTGTGTGTTGCTAGGATCTCCATCTTTATCAACTTCTTGAACTTCGTCATCTACTACAGGCTCCATCCCAAGCTCCAAGTCCTTAAAGTTTTCTTCATTACCATGATGACTCTCACTATCACTTGGCACTTCTTCCATCTGTAGGCGTTAAGAAACCAAACAAAGTTAACAAACAATTGTCCGAGATATGCAAAGTTTCTAAACAAATAATCATTTTCAAAATGGCAGGTGTTATGCTTTCTAATAATAAATGTTGTATTCATCCCACTAAAGAGTCCCAAGAAATTGACTAACAAAAAAAAACTAAACATCTTCATTTCTGTCATTGGCTCTGTATTAACTTTAAATCCTCTTCTCATTTTCTGTTTTTGAATTCAAAGTATACATACTTTAAAATTGTATGTTTGCATATAAAAAGTTTTAGGTGTATATTCACCTTCTTTCCTCACTCTAAAACTGACAACCTATTTATGTTATTATCATCCTTTTGGAAAAACGAAAAAAAAAAAGACTCATTAGGTGTTTTAATGGAAGAGGAAGATGGAAAAAACAACGATGAGAGAGTTTATGCATTAACCGACCAAAACTGAGTCTAGACCATATTCATAACTTGTTATTTTTCTTGTCATTACAGATGCAAGGCGATAAAAGGAAGGAGGAAAAAAAAAAGAAACTTGGATTCCATAAAAACATAAGATCCATAACCAAAAAAAAAAAAAACTAATCCCCAAAACTAATTCCATCTCCATAAACTTGGATTGCATCAAATCTCAGATTTTGAAAAATTTCGCACTTCAATATTTACTACCAAGATCTAATTTGTTTCTATAATCGTTTACAAACACACATTTTAACATACATATTCGGTTCACCAAACCCATATTTAAATGAAAGGTCGTAAAAATTTAAACATCATACAAATGCACAGAGAAGAAAATGGAACCATAAACTGCTTAGTTAAACTTAAAGAACAATACACACATATTATTCATGAAAGAGAGAGTGAGAGATTACCTCAAAAGAGAGAGTGAGAGATCCGATCGTGGAAGTTGAGTTTGGAAGGAAGAAGAGAAGAAAAATTGCACTTTACCAACACAAGTTTAAGCGAGGGACACTGAAGAAGAAGAAGAACGAAGAAGGAGACGAAAGAAGAAGAAGGAAGAAGGAAGAAGGAAGAAGCAAGAAGAAGACGAAAAACAAAAAGAAAAGGAAAGGGGCGGCTAACTGTGAGACTGAGAGGTCAGAGGCTAACTTGAAAAAGAAAAAGTGAAAAACCCTAAGTGGGTTGATAAGTTGATTCAATTTTAGAATGTAGGGGCGGGTTATTGCGGGTCATACGGGTCATATGGGTTGTATTAAGTTGGGTCACATGGGTTCATTTCAGGTTACGTGGGTTATTTTACAATTTTCAGGTCAATTTTGGGTCAACCTGATTTTGACACGTTTTTTGATGAGTTATTGCGGGTTAATATCGTGTTGATTCGGGTTGACCCGAACCTGACCTTTTTTTTGTGCGGGTCAGACGGGTTCGACCCAATTTCAACCCAAGGCCTATTTTCTCAATCCTAACCCGCATTTTTTGTGTCGTGTCATCGGGTCGTGACCCAAATTGCCGGCCCTACGCTCCACCAACAATAAATGCCTTGTGGACATAGTCAATGACGTCAAATAGGGGCAGAACTATACACAAGCAAGGGTAGCAACCACCCTATTTGGCTTTTTTCTTTTTCTTTTTCTTTTAATTTTAATTTTATATGCATGCTGTTGAAATTTATAATTCATCCCTCCTTAGTTACTGTAATTATATGCCTGACCGTTCTTACTTATTTTTTTGGGTTCCTTCTTTAGCACCAAAAAAAGAATTTTACAAATAAAAGAAAGCATTATTAACACATCAATAAAAGGTTTTATCACGTCTTCTACTAACGTGTCAAAAATATGTGTTTTTCTAAGGAAAATTTTTGTAAACATTATCATTTGAAACGTACTTTTTATGAATACAGATGTGTTCAAAAATAAGTATGGTGCTAAAAATATATAATAATAATAAAAGAAAGAAAAAGTGGAAGAATGAGTTAAATATAACAATAAAAGGGAGGAAAAATGGAAGAATGATTTAATAGAATTTAAGGTTTGTCTAATTTAATTGGTTAGAAAAAAAATTTAACAACTCACACTAACTATTATAAACAAAGTAATATGAGTGGTAGTGCGATGTGACTTTTTTTAAGTGCAACATAAACAAACACTTTTTTAAAGTGTGGCACAATACGTAATTTTCTTTTTGTTTTTTGGGTGAATGAGAGAAGTAGCATATTTTTAAATTTTGTGAAGTAAATAATAGGTTTTGAAAATATTTGTAGTAAATATCAACACAAGAATTTATTGGTAAATTTTTTCTCATAGTAAATAGATAAATAAAAATTATTTCACTAGTAAATTTCCAGTTACTGCTATTTATTGCAAATGTTTTTATATCAATAAGTTTAAGAAAAATACTACAAAACTATCTACTACAATTCTTCTTTTTTTTTTAATAGAAAAAATAAGCATAACCATAGTTGTAGGCATAGTTTGGTAAAACCACACCTGACTACACTATAAAGTGGAGTTCAAATCCCTCACTTAAATTTAAAAAAAAAAAAAAGGCACGCTACTATGGGTTGGTAGCCCACACTATAGACATGTTGGGCTAAGTCAAAATTCGAATTATGGGTCAGGTTAGGCTGAGGTCTTTTAGTCTACAAGATGTACATGTTATGCCGTATTTAAAAAAAAAATGTCTTTATACATGCTACACTTTAAAAAACTTGTTACATTTTTCATTTATACTATTTAACACCCATTATTTTTAAATGGTATAATTGTGCATGAATTAATTATTAGTTTAACAATTTAAATTTTGTAAAATTTTGTTGCATATAAAATTTATTCCATATTATTTGTTCTACCTATTTTATCTTTATCTAAAATTTTCCTATATCTATTTAGCATATTTACTAAAATACCCTTATAACTTTTAGTTAATTTCAAAAATACGATTTTGGTATTTTACTTCAAAGTCTTCCCTTGAAGACCCTCCCTTACCTTTTCCTTTGTTGTTGCTCACCAACTCTTAGACAAACATCCCATATTCAATGGGATTTTGATCATTTTTTTTATCTTTTCCTTTTTCTTTTTCTCTTTTTAATCCCCCTTTCTCTATCTCACTCTTCACTTCGTTTTTCTTCTTTCTTTCTTCTTTACTTTCATTTTTCCTCCCACAGTGGCCACCACACCAAGAGAAACCCAAGAGACCAAACCTCAGAATCCCACCCATTTTTCAGCTGAAATCACATAAACTTCATCCTAGCAACTCATTGATCAAGGAAACTTGGGGATTTTCAAGATCAAACAACACTTTTGAACTATGCTTTGAGGTTAGATTTTCTAAACTTAAACTTTGATTTAAATTTGTGTTTTAGTATAAAATTTGTGAGAAATATATTTTTGATATTTGTGAATGATTATACATTATTTTTAAGCTTCGAAACATGTTAGAAACCTGAATTTTTGATTGATAATGAGTGAAGAACAATCAAGAACTTGTCTCGACATTTTTCCAGATTTTGTGTCCTTTTTTTTGGTTTTCTGTCGTTTTCTCCTATAAAAGAAAAACAACATGTCGTTTCTCAAAGAGAGACTAAAACATAAGAAAAAAGGGTCAGATTTTATGCTTTAGGTGGGGTTTGGACCACAATCTGAGGGAGGAGTAAGAAAGACCAAACCACTAAGATAAAGATAGTTATCTAGCAACTTATGTTTTGAAAATAATAAATATTTGTCTATAAAGTTTTTAATTTCAAATAATTTTATTTTAATAGATATCAACTTTTTAATTATTTTATTTCTAAATATTTTAAAATCGTATTATTTATTTTAAAAATCTATTCTAACATAGTTCACACCAAAATAAAAATTCTTATGTTTTTATTTCATTGTTACTTTATTTATTTCATAATTTACTAAAATTAAGGTGGAAAAATTGATATTCATATATTTAGCATATTAATAATTATGACAGACTAATAAAAATAAATAGTAAATTTACATAATTATAGATTAGGATTTAAGTTAAGTATGGCGACTTTTATACATCTAAGATAACAATGTGCTTGGAACTTACATAGTGAACTCGATTGTGTAAGCTGGAAGTTATCAGTGGATATTTTACAAAGAGGTAGGATTCATATTACTCATCTTTTATAAGGTTTTGATTAATTAAAATGGGTTCATTACAATGCAAAATATGTATATGATATTTTGAACGTATATGGATATTACTTATGACACAATAATGTAGAACTTGTCCTGTATTATTGTCACGCTCCGAAGAACGGGAGGTGACATGGCGGATTATTTAAATTAATTAAAAAGAGAATTTAATTAAAATCAAGAGTTTAAGGGTTAAGTTAAATAATAAAAATGTGAAAGTTTCAAAACATCATTGTATAAAAAAATTCATAAACATTAAGCGAATAATAAAATAATAAAGAACCACGAGTATGGGTCCCACTGACCCACAACTTGTGCACACACATAGTACTGACAATAATATGATAATACAACCACAGTCCAAGTACAAATAGAGTTAAAACATTACATGCCTCGATCAATTAATACAAATAACCTACTAGTCCTTCTACTGCTTCTGAGTTTTTTCCGTTGAGTCCTCTCTAAACCTAAATAGGAATCCACCTAGAGGGGGAAATTTAAAAAAAAAACAAATAAAATTTGAGCGAAAGGCTCAATAGGACTATATTTAATAAATCATTTAATTTAAAGAAAAGTATAACTGTTTAGGGAATTATTTAAAAGAAACCTTGAATAAATAAATATATTTAAAAAAACTGTTCTTACCCAAAACAGTTTATTCGGTCGACCAGAAACATCATTTTTTTTTCCTAGGCAAACCATAAGGATATCACCACCGTAGTGGCCCAGCTAGGTTTCGGGACCTGCCCCCAAGGTCAATCGCTACATGACCCGATCTCTGATATGGCATCATGCCCTTATGTTTATTTCTAGCATTATTCAAAACCCATTTACTGAGTATTATCATTTACATTCATTATAAAGTTTATTTTAGTCCACGGTTTATTAACATATAACCGATAAATTCATTTTCAATCAACCGTTGAAAACATTTTTATAGAAACCCTTTTTTAAAGCCAAATCATCTTGAAACTGGGCTACCAAAGGAAGGGTAGAAGTCCTACCTCGATACTCTTGCTGGTGCCCCACACCGTAATCCCGGCCTACTATACGTTAGCTCCGCGGAACCATGAACGATTCTAGATACACACTAAGTCGATCAATATCTAGTTTGAGACATTCTACATTACTAAACCATTTCATGATGTCCTAGTGTGCCATTTGTATCTTTAAAATCATTTTACAAGGTTGGAATTTCAATCGGGGTTCAAAACAGTGAAAACGGGTGAAAATCACAAAATTTTCCTATGCCCTGCCGGACGCCCTGCTTCGGTTGGCCGAACTGCTACCAGAAATCAAGTCTGGTCAGCCGGACATTTTTTAGGTTCGGCCTACTGAACGGATGAGTCCGGCCTATCGATCCTTTGAATCCAGCCTGCCGAACACGTAGTTCGGCCTGCCAAACTGAAAAAACCCAGAAATCCTAGCCATAGGTTTTGGTTCTCCCAAAATCTAAATCTTAATTTTAACCTGTTTTTCTCAAATCTCAAGCATGGAAAACATTCATAGATGATAGAAAAACATAATAGAACACTTTTGAACTCATTTAAATAAGATTTAAACACAAAAATCCCAAAAATCCAAAAATGGGAGAAAATGAGGAGAAATGAAAAATCTTGAATCAAATCCATTTTTTCTTCAATCCAAGCTTAGATTCTAGGTATTCTAAGTTCCTTTAACTCAAATCAAGGGTTTTCTAAGCTCAAACAAACTTAGATTTCAAAAATGCACAAAAATTGAAAATTTAGAAAAAGTTTAGAACTTTCAAAAATAACCTCGAATCGAAGCTTTAAATCACGTTCTTGGTTGCCAAATCAAGTCCCCGATCTTCTTACTTGCTAACCCGAAGCTTGGATTCAAATTTTGATTCAAAAATTTGAGAGAGAAATGAGAGAGAATGAGAGAAACCGAGAGAGAGAGAGTGAGAGAGGGACTCACGGGAAGAGAGAGGGGGACAGAGAGTGTTAGACATGTATGCTCTAAGGAGTAAAAATGTAATACGTTTTTGGAGACATTTTTATCAATAAAGAATTTATTCATTTATATATACCAAATATTGTCCTCTTTACGTTCATATTTGTTGAATGTATGATAAGCAAACAGTAGTCTGAGACTGTCAGTCTAAACCTTAAGAGTTGGGCATATGATGGGATGATTATACGGTAGACACGACTCTTAAGGTGATGGTCTAAAATATATGATCCGCAATCGAGGGAATAAAGTTGGGCGCTTTATTCATGTAAAGATTGTTATGTTGTCTATATCCCTTTTGGGAGATGGTTTGTCTTGGCCATCAGAGTTGGACTCCGTGAATAGAAACATTGGCGCGTTGTCATAGGTGACGATGTGTTGGATCGGGACATAAAGTGAATTGATTTGGATTAATAATTCTGTCTTGGCAAATCGATTCACTTTAGACAATCATTTGTATTGTATCTTAATCCTGAGATGAATAATGGGCCCGTTGTCTCGATTTGTGTCTTTTGATGTACCAATGGGTGACTCCCACATCTCTATAGTGGCATGCATGCCGGTACGTTGGAGGCATGACTCTTGGTAGCGCAGACTTGTTATTCATAGATATGGAATCCATAGCTCCTCTTTAGGAGTAATGATATCCTCTTATATGCGTTGTCCTGTAATTGGAAAACTGGAGCGCTCAACCATTTGGATACATAGGTGTAACCGAATGGTATACTATCTTTGGATGGTAAGTTTTCTAATGGTGAGACAATGGAACGTAAGATAAAAAATAATCGGGAAGGTAAGACAGAACTTGTCCTTAAGCCGATTATGGATGATCATATGGGGATGCGATACACTATGATATGTCATGGAGACTTAGCTACACGAGCTTCGTAATTCTATAAAGTTCGAGAGTGCAGCTCCAAGCTTTTAGTGGAGTAGCGTTGGAGTTGATAATTGTGAAATGTATATCTGGGATATTGGGTTTCATAATTATCATGAGCTTGAACTTTATAGGTCCATTTTGGTCCCCTTTGCTAGCTCACAAAATCCTGTAACGACACGGCGTGCTTTTCCAATAATTGGTGACTTATGTCGGATTTATCAGATTGGTTTAAAATTTATAAGAATCAAATAATTCATGTCTGTTTATCGGTTGAATTAATTATGTAAGAAATTAGTTCAAGATGAACTTGTTGAATTATGGCGTTCGGATAATTCTTGTCTGTTTATCGGTTGTTTTAATTTTGGACAATTAGAACAAGATAAACTTGTAGAATTATTGTGAATTGATTTATTTTCTTAGAGATTATCTTGATAAAGTTTGTTTTGATCAGATATCTTTTCTATTGGGCTATTTGAATCAAAACTGAGACTTTATCCTTTAGAATCTCAGGTGGAAAATAAAAGATTCACGGAGATTTTTTCTCGGCAGTTCGGCCTGCCTATCAGAAAGTTCGGCCTGCCAAACTGGCCAGTTCGGCCTGCCTATCACACAGTTCGGCATGCCGACCGCGACAGTTAAGATTACGCGTTTTTCACGCGTATCTTATCAGATATTGATCCGAACTTGATTCTGTTTCGATTTTTGAGACCTAATCTGATATGGACTGACCCCAAGGACCAATAGGTATAAAAAGGGAGTGAGTCTAATGATTTACTAAGATCAATTTGAGAGATTAAGAGTAATACTCTTCTAGTGAGCATCTGAAAACTCCCTGTGAGCTTTTGTTCACAAATCACGAACACTAGCTTTGGGTTCTCTCTATTGGTTGGAAGGAGAGTCACCGGTGGAAGAGCTGTACGTGTGAGCCCACACTCACTCCGGTTGTGGATAGAGAATAGCAAAGAAGACCAGTTGGTTGAGGCTCTTCTAGAACGTTACTTCTCTACACAGGTTGCGGAGGTTCTTCGGCACACTGAGGTTAGTAAGATCTGTTTAATTTATACATATAACATGTCAAACTTGTATTTTGGAAATTACTCTGATGAAAAAAATTTTAAAATTCCGCTGCGCACTTTGTTTCCAACAATTGGTATCAGAGCCGAGGTTTTTACATAAATTTGCAAGTTTGTGATCATGTTATATGCATAAATTTTGTGATCTTAATCTCTCCAATGCTTGAATTAAATTTTATAGAGAGATGGCACTCTAGGTTTCTATATAATATATATGTTGTCATGGATTATATGGTGAATGTTTATTAATTAATTATGGTTGATTAAATTGTTGTTTAATTATTTATTAATTAATTAATACCGGTTATGGTTCCTTAGAGGTTAGAATGTGTATCTAGGTTTTTCATGTAATTAGATGGCGGACTATCATCTCCATCTAGGAATTATTATTTAATTTTTAATTTGTAAGAATTTTGTAATTAAATAATTATTCGGAGAAGACGGAACGAGAAGTCGGAACTTTAAGATTGATGATGGCGCCTCCAGGTATTTCCTGAGTCTCTAATTTTATGTTTTTGAATTGTTGAAAATAAAATTGATGAATTGCATTAAAATTGTATTTTCTGGATTGAGGGTTTTCTGCTCGGTCGGCATGCCGGACCTCACAGTTCGGCAGGCCGAAGGTCACAGATCGGCAGGCCGGACGTACGGTCCGGCAGGCCGACAGTGGGGCAGAAATTTTGGTGCTCTGCCGGCAGGCCGAACCTCCATGTTCGGCAGGCCGAACCTCCATGATCGGTAGGCCGATCGTCCAGATCGGCCTGCCGACCGAGAGCTGCCAGGTGTCCAGAAAAGGTGCGATTTTTCCAGTGTAGTTTTAATTTTATTTTTGGGACGATTCTGAGAAACATTAAATTTGGATATGACCGGAAATATGAAGTGTTCGATTCATACGGGATTGAGGACTTGAAGATGGATATTACATGAAGAAGGATACAGCTTGAGGATTCAAGGATGAAGAATCGATAAATGTCTCGATTATTCTCTTGTAATCTTAGTTTTTCTATTCTCTAGGGTGGAACCATAATATTACGGTTATTATTATTATTATGCTTGTAGCTTTGCTTGATTGCTTTGCTTGTCTACATTATAATATGATTTACCATGTATATTGATAACATGTCATATAGAATAGGGAGTGCCGCTCATATTAAATTTGTTCATGCATAATTTCAAAATAAAACCTTGACTTCAAAAGATTGAGTGGGAGAAGGTTTTCGAAGAGAGAACCTAAGGCCTCCATCGTTGGTCCATAGGAAGAACATGATGGTCCCAACCCCTAGGAAGGGATTTCTATCATGTACCAGATTGGATCTCTGAAAGGATAAGGTATTTTAGTATGATTTATGGTTGCACACCCCTAGGTGGTGATTATAAATCATGGATAAAATATTAAAACGGTGGTTATACACTCACGTTAATTTTATTATTAACCTCCCCTAGGAGCTCTGTTAATAAAATTAATGGCCAAAGAAACGATTATTAGTATATGCTGGATCATACGGGTCCTGGATGGCATATATTAATCAGGAGGGGATCCGTGTTCCTGATTGAATTTGGCATGACTCCCCTAGGAGCTTGTTGAATTCTGAGTTGGGAATTATCGTTGTAAGGTTGTGATATTTTCAAGGTTTTGACACATAAACACATTTGTATGATTTTACATGATTGTGTTATCTTACTAAATTATTATATATGTTTGCTTATGTTTGGTATATGATTCTTTATTGTAGATTGAAAATGTCTAAAAACGCTTTATCATCGATACTTGACAAAAACCAATTAACCGGTGAGAACTATAATGATTGGAAACGGAACCTGGACATCGTCCTTTCCTTTGAGAAACTGAAATATGTTCTGACAACTCCTTGTCCTCCCGAGCCTACGGGAGACTCAAGTAATGAGCAATTCCAAGCGTACGACCGCTGGAAAGATGCTAATGATCAGGCCCACTGCTATGTTATGGCTAGCATGAATAACGTGCTGCAGGCTCAACATCAGGATTATGAGACTGTGAAGCAGATCTTGGATAATCTTGAGGACATGTTTGGAGGCCAGGCCATAACAAAGCAGCAAGGGGCGCTTCAGAAACTCTTAAACTGTAGACAAAGACCGGGGACATCTGTAAAGGAGCACATGATGTTGGTCATGGGTTACCTCGCTGAGGCTCAAACCAATGGAGCCGACATCGATGCTGAAACTCAGATGACTATGGTCTTTGAGACTCTGTCTAAGGAATTTATTCCGTTTAGAGCTACTTTTAATCTAAGCAATAGACGGGATATGACCTTGACAGAACTGATGAAACAGTTACAAGAGTTTGAACTGCTGATCAGGGAGTCTCCTGCTGGTGGAGAGGCCAATATGGTAGCTGCTTCTGGTTCCAATCCTAACTCTGGGAATGGAAAGAAGCAACGGGCCAAAAGTGGGAAGTCTTCTATTCCTATTGCTACCAAGAGCAAGAAGAAGAAGAAGAAGAACCCAAAGAAGCTTAAGTGCTTCTTTTGTGGTAAGGTCGGGCATATAAAGAAGCATTGCAAGGACTTCCTTTCCAAGGGAGGTAGGTGTGATCTTCTATATTTAGAAACTTGTTTGGTTGAGGAATCCAGTGACATTTGGGTCATAGATTCCGGTGCAACTAATCATGTTTGTGTTTCTCTGCAGGGATTCAAAGAAACGAGAAGTCTACTTCGTGAAGACTTAACGCTTCGGATGGGCGATGGATCCTTGGTCTCAGCGGAAGCAGTGGGAGATGTCCATCTTTATTTTGATAATTATAGGAGTTTAATTTTGCGAGATTGTTTTTATGTTCCTAAATTTAAAAGGAATTTAATTTCTGTATCTTCTTTATTTAAAGACTCCTACGTGGTATCTTTTAATGAAAAAGTGGTGATTCGTAAAAATAAATCTTTTATCTGTTCTGGATGGATGCAAAATAATCTATATTTTATCAAACCTAAGATGGACCTATTGCTTAATGCTGAGATAAATGATAATGACTCAAAAAGACTTAAAACTTCTCACTCTAATAAGACTTATCTTTGGCATTTGCGCCTTGGCCATATTAACCTAAATAGGATTCAAAGGTTGGTAAGGGATGGACCTTTAAGTCACTTAAAGGTGGAATCTATACCTCAATGTGAGTCTTGTTTGGAGGGTAAAATGACCAAAAGACCATGCAGGTCTAAGGGCAATAGGGCCGAAGGGGTTCTAGAACTTGTGCATAGTGATGTTTGCGGACCGATGAACATCCGGGCACGAGGAGGGTATGAGTACTTCGTTACTTTTATTGACGATTACTCAAGATATGGGTATGTGTACCTAATGCACCACAAAAGCGAAACTTATAATAAGTTCAGGGAGTTTCGGGCTGAAGTGGAAAAGCAATTGGGTAGACCCATAAAGGCACTTCGATCTGATCGAGGTGGGGAATACCTTTCTGATGAGTTCTTGGGACACTTGTTAGAGAATGGGATTTTATCCCATTTGACTGCGCCGGGTACTCCGCAGCAGAATGACGTAGCAGAGAGAAGGAATAGGACTTTGTTGGACATGATTCGGTCCATGATGAGTTATTCATCATTGCCTTTATCCTTTTGGGGATATGCACTACAAACCGCATGTTATCTTTTGAACAATGTGCCTTCAAAATCGGTCCCTAAAACTCCTCACGAGTTGTGGACAAGACGGAAGACATCCTTAAACCATATTCGCATATGGGGATGTCCAGCTCATGTCCTGTTTAAGGATCCGAATAAGTTGGAAGCACGTTCAGAAGTTTGCGTGTTTGTAGGATATCCAAAAGGGACTAAAGGGGGTTATTTTTATAACCCAAAGGAAAATAAAGTCGTGGTTTCAACTAATGCAACTTTCCTTGAGGAAAGTTACATGAACGACTTTAAACCTCAAAGCAAAGTGGTGCTTGAGGAGTTGAGGGGTAATCCGTTTACTCCGGAGGTTCCGAACGAAACCATTCCGATCGGTGTAGAAAAACCAAACAAACCTGAACAACAACCTCAGGGGCTTCGGCGTAGTGGGAGGATCGGGCGTCAACCTGAGAGGTATATGTTCAATGGGGAGGTCTTTTTGGCTGAACCGGATGAACATGACAGGGATCCTTATACTTACGCAGAAGCTATGGAGGATGTTGATTCAAGACTCTGGACAGAGGCCATGAACATTGAGATGAAGTCTATGGAGACTAATCGGGTCTGGGAGCTTGTGGATCTTCCCGAAGGGGTAAAACCCATAGGGAGTAAGTGGATCTACAAGAGGAAAAGAGGAGTGGATGGAAAGGTCGAAACCTTTAAGGCTAGACTGGTAGCTAAGGGTTATACGCAAAAGGAAGGAATCGATTATGAGGAAACCTTTTCGCCTATAGCCATGCTTAAGTCCATCCGGATTCTCTTGTCCATAGCTGCCGCTCTCGACTACGAGATTTGGCAGATGGATGTCAAGACGGCTTTTCTAAATGGCTATCTTGATGAGTCCATTTATATGGAACAACCAGACGGGTTCAAGGTCGCGGGTCAAGAGGGTAAGGTTTGTAAGCTGCTAAAGTCAATTTATGGACTTAAGCAGGCTTCTCGTTCTTGGAACATAAGATTTGATCAAGTGATCAAGACTTATGGGTTCTCACAAAATGTGGATGAACCATGTGTTTACAAACACATTAAGGATGGGAAGGTGGTTTTTCTACTGCTCTATGTAGATGACATTTTGCTAATTGGCAATGACGTTGGGGTGTTGTCATCGGTCAAATTATGGTTGACCAAGCAGTTTGACATGAAGGACTTGGGTGAGGCTAATTTTGTTCTCGGTATCCAGATCTTTCGGGATAGGAAGAACAAAATGATAGCTTTGTCACAGGCCAGCTACATAGATAAAATTCTCAGGAGGTTTGCAATGCAGGATTCCAAGAAAGGTGGGCAACCATCTAGGTCTGGAATTACTCTTTCTAAGAAAGACTCTCCAAAGTCTTATGAAGAAAGAGAATACATGAAGAAGGTACCTTATGCTTCGGCAGTGGGTAGTCTCATGTATGCCATGCTTTGCACTCGACCGGATATTAGCTATGCGGTTGGGATTGTGAGTCGATTTCAGGCGGATCCAGGACCGAACCATTGGGTTGCGGTAAAGCATATTTTCAAGTACCTGAGAAGGACTCATGGGTATATGCTTGTGTATTCGGGTGAGGATTTAACTCCTCTAGGATACACTGATTCGGATTTTCAATCCTGCCTGGATTCTAGGAAATCGACTTCAGGGTTTGTGTTTACTCTGGGTGGCGGTGCCATCAGTTGGAGAAGTGCGAAGCAAGATTGCACTTCGGATTCAACGATGGAGGCCGAGTATGTGGCGGCTAGTGATGCTTCGAAAGAAGCAGTGTGGCTCCGCAAGTTCCTTGGGGATCTTGAGGTAGTTCCTGGTATGGATGAAGCGGTATCACTGTACTATGATAACAGTGCGGCGGTAGCTAATGCTATGGAACCAAGATTTCACAAGAAGAGTAAGCATATTGATCGAAAGTATCATGTGATAAAGGACTTCGTTGAGAGCGGGCATGTCACGGTATGCAAGATCGCGTCAGAGGACAATTTAGCTGATCCATTCACGAAGACACTTACTGGGAGAGTCTTCGAGAGGCATGTGGAAGCTATGGGGATGCGAAATTTGCAGTATTTACTCACTTAGTGCAAGTGGGAGATTGTTAGACATGTATGCTCTAAGGAGTAAAAATGTAATACGTTTTTGGAGACATTTTTATCAATAAAGAATTTATTCATTTATATATACCAAATATTGTCCTCTTTACGTTCATATTTGTTGAATGTATGATAAGCAAACAGTAGTCTGAGACTGTCAGTCTAAACCTTAAGAGTTGGGCATATGATGGGATGATTATGCGGTAGACATGACTCTTAAGGTGATGGTCTAAAATATATGATCCGCAATCGAGGGAATAAAGTTGGGCGCTTTATTCATGTAAAGATTGTTATGTTGTCTATATCCCTTTTGGGAGATGGTTTGTCTTGGCCATCGGAGTTGGACTCCGTGAATAGAAACATTGGCGCGTTGTCATAGGTGACGATGTGTTGGATCGGGACATAAAGTGAATTGATTTGGATTAATAATTCTGTCTTGGCAAATCGATTCACTTTAGACAATCATTTGTATTGTATCTTAATCCTGAGATGAATAATGGGCCCGTTGTCTCGATTTGTGTCTTTTGATGTACCAATGGGTGACTCCCACATCTCTATAGTGGCATGCATGCCGGTACGTTGGAGGCATGACTCTTGGTAGCGTAGACTTGTTATTCATAGATATGGAATCCATAGCTCCTCTTTAGGAGTAATGATATCCTCTTATATGCGTTGTCCTGTAATTGGAAAACTGGAGCGCTCAACCATTTGGATACATAGGTGTAACCGAATGGTATACTATCTTTAGATGGTAAGTTTTCTAATGGTGAGACAATGGAACGTAAGATAAAAAATAATCGGGAAGGTAAGACAGAACTTGTCCTTAAGCCGATTATGGATGATCATATGGGGATGCGATACACTATGATATGTCATGGAGACTTAGCTACACGAGCTTCGTAATTCTATAAAGTTTGAGAGTGCAGCTCCAAGCTTTTAGTGGAGTAGCGTTGGAGTTGATAATTGTGAAATGTATATCTGGGATATTGGGTTTCATAATTATCATGAGCTTGAACTTTATAAGTCCATTTTGGTCCCCTTTGCTAGCTCACAAAATCCTGTAACGACACGGCGTGCTTTTCCAATAATTGGTGACTTATGTCGGATTTATCAGATTGGTTTAAAATTTATAAGAATCAAATAATTCATGTCTGTTTATCGGTTGAATTAATTATGTAAGAAATTAGTTCAAGATGAACTTGTTGAATTATGGCGTTCGGATAATTCTTGTCTGTTTATCGGTTGTTTTAATTTTGGACAATTAGAACAAGATAAACTTGTAGAATTATTGTGAATTGATTTATTTTCTTAGAGATTATCTTGATAAAGTTTGTTTTGATCAGATATCTTTTCTATTGGGCTATTTGAATCAAAACTGAGACTTTATCCTTTAGAATCTCAGGTGGAAAATAAAAGATTTGCGGAGATTTTTTCTCGGCAGTTCGGCCTGCCTATCAGAAAGTTCGGCCTGCCGAAAGTTCGGCCTGCCTATCACACAGTTCGGCATGCCGACCGCGACAGTTAAGATTACGCGTTTTTCACGCGTATCTTATCAGATATTGATCCAAACTTGATTCTGTTTCGATTTTTGAGACCTAATCTGATATGGACTGACCCCAAGGACCAATAGGTATAAAAAGGGAGTGAGTCTAATGATTTACTAAGATCAATTTGAGAGATTAAGAGTGATACTCTTCTAGTGAGCATCTGAAAACTTCCTGAGAGCTTTTGTTCACAAATCACGAACACTAGCTTTGGGTTCTCTCTATTGGTTGGAAGGAGAGTCACCGGTGGAAGAGCTGTACGTGTGAGCCCACACTCACTCCGGTTGTGGATAGAGAATAGCAAAGAAGATCAGTTGGTTGAGGCTCTTCTGGAACGTTACTTCTCTACACAGGTCGCGGAGGTTCTTCGGCACACTGAGGCTAGTAAGATATGTTTAATTTATACATATAACATGTCAAACTTGTATTTTGGAAAATACTCTGATGAAAAAAATTTTAAAAATTCCGCTGCGCACTTTGTTTCCAACAGAGAGAGTGAGCCAAGGAGAGGGAGAGGAGAGAGAATAAATAGAGAGAAATAGTGGGCGGTTTTACTGTGCAAAAACCAAGCGCCACCCACAGTTTTGTAAAACGAAATATTTATAACATTTAACAAACTGTTGTGTTTTAAAAACCCAAAATGATATTTTAAAATAATAAGGAATCGTTAGAATTTATTAAATTAACAAAACAACCTAAAATTAAAAATTTAACCAAATGATCAAATTAACGTTGAAACATTAATTATGGCACACTAATTTATTATTTTACATTACAATATCATTAAATAAATTCGGGGCGTTACAATTATATAGTGAGGCTAAATTAAATTGAAATGTATTGATACAATGGAGATGCATGGTTAGGAAATACTGACTCTTTATATAATGAATGATTATAGAGAAATGGTGATATATGAAGAGGGCGGTGATTATGTCCTTAGGCATGAATACCATATAAGCTAAATAGGGGGAGGTGATAACGCTCTCTTGGGTCAAAAGTCCTAGAACGTATTGTACAGGAAATGACTTGGTGAGGAACCGGGGCTTGATGTCCTTTCACCCAACACTCTTGGAACAATCTAAGAGTGGAAAAGTGTGCCCCTTTGGGTTTCATTGAGTTGAGTGATGAGATACTTCAGTGAAATGTGGATACCTAAGAACATTGACAAATCATCATAAGTGTATATATATATGTATGGAACTTGGTAATGATTAATGTAAGGTATCTACGAGAAATGATTATAATGAATCTCATAAGATGAATATTGTTGAGAACTAACTAACCATGCAGGTATTAATGTAGAATTAATAAAACTTAAAGGTAAGTAATGATATTCCTTACTAGGCATGTCGATGCTCATCTTTATTATTTTTATCTCTCACGTGGAGTTCAGTCTAATCTGTCCAACAAGAAGTAGACGACAAGATTACTTGTGTTGTGTCGAAATATCTTAGCTTATTTGTATCTTGATTGAACATGTAAGATTTATAATTTGTAGCAATGGTTGTGTTAAATTGTTTAGTTATTGGAAACTATATTATGATGATGATGACTATATTTTTAATATTTGGTGCTACACTAAAACTGTGGAATATTATTTATGTTATTGTTTTTTGATATATGTTAAAGACCCATAGGCAATGTTTTATGGTTTTGAAATAGTATTGTAAATTAAATATATTTATATTTATTCATTACTGCTAACCTCCACATAGGGTGAGCCATACTTAAACATGTATGACATTTATAAAAGTAAATTTCAAAAAAAAAATGTAGCAAATAGCAGATTTGACCAAATGATTAGTAATTATGTCACAAGTTTTTTTTTTAAGTTTAGTAAATAGTAATTTTAGGATTAGTTTGATTTATAAACACCTCAAAAATAAAAAATACCAGTATTTGTACTGATTCTCATTTTCCTTTTTGTTTCCCTTTCTTCTTCCTCTCTCTACACCTATTTAGATTTCTTTCTCCTCTCTCTCTCCTTTGACATGCCCTGTTTCTCTCTCCTCTTTTAACTCCATCTCATTTTCAAACCAAAGCCAAACATTCTCATGGACTCGAGCTATTCTCAGATGAGGTCGTACGCCTCTAGTAGAAGGAAATTTCTCGTCGATCATCACCCGTTGAAGCAAATTACAAACAGATTGCCAAGCCTCAGGTAAAAGGAGATCATTGCAGCTCTTTGATCTTGCCTCTCGTCACTTGTGAGAAGAGATTGTAAGGGTGGGCTCATTTGTCCATGACGAGCAGATCGCTAAACTGTTGTCCTAAAGGACATCACAGGCGAAATCCATGGTCAATGTGAATAATTGTGTAGACGTGCTTGGACAGCAACGAAGACAATCTCATTCTCATCTCTATCACTGTCACGTTCCTCTGTCACGACTCATCATTGCTCCTTCAAAAGTTGAAGTCCACTTCATCTCACGATTTCATTGACCAGTTCAAAGCTTCCACGCACGATAGGTGAGTGAAGCATGATGGCAAGCAGATCTGGTTTGACATGACGAGCTATGGCTTCCTCAATAGTGGACTTGGTTTAGTAATGAATGACGAACAACCACAATGAGGACGACGATAAGCGACAATGATGACAAGTGGTGGCTGCCGTTTGGTATCCTTAAGGTATCATTAAGAGAGAGAGATGATGATGATGATGATAATAATAATAATAATAATAAAAGGGTTGTTTTTGCTGTATAAAAATATTTGATTTATACAAAATTTGACATTTACTAAACATTTACTTTATACTTGATATTAATTTTAATTGGCACTCTAAAATTATAATTTTCTCACTCTCTAAAATAAAAAATCCATTCAAAAGAATCGGTTAGACTGTCAATGACCTATAGGTTGGCCTGGCCAAGTCCAAGCTCACATCTTATTTAGGTTTGTGGGTCAGGCTGGGTCTTTTATTTTATTTTGTGGTCCTAAATCGATGAAAGCATACTTCGGGCCAAAGGGACTTTCAAAAAGACTAATTACATAGAATGCCCCTATGAACAATGCTTATCAATACCAGCCCCTTATTCTTTATATTTCAAAACTATTCCTTTTGTCATTATTTTCTTTTTAATTGGATTTATTATTTGACATTCTTATCTCTGATTTCATATCTACGAGATCTCCTTCTCTCTCTATCATACGATCCACTTCTCTCTCTTCCTTTTTCCTAAATCTCCCTCTTTCTCTCTCTATCGTCCTCCATCCTAATCTCCCTCTCTCCCTCCACCTCTAAATCTCCTTCTCTCATCCTTCTTCTCGGCCCTTCTCTATCAGATTTGCACCATCTTACCATCATCAATATTATTCACTGTGAGGTCTTGCGGCCTTAGCGATTTGTTCTCTCTCTCTTCTCTCTTTCTTGTCCTTCCAAGCTTTGCCATGAATGCATCGTGCAACACTGCATCATATCCAAGCTTTATGAATTGCATCTAATTTTGATTGTAAATTCTATCAGCCTTGTTCGTTGAAGATGACAACAGATTGAGGGAGGCAAAATCATGGTTTCTTCCTCTGCATGTGGCCATCTCCATTGAAGATGATGTCGAATTTGAGGTGATGAGATCTCATTTATGGCGGATATGGAAATTGTTTCTTGATGATCTTGGCAACAACGATGATCTTGACAATGGCGGACTATCAAGTTTCTCCACAGATCTAATAATTTTTGTAAGGATTGCTTAATAGTTCCAAATGTTGTTCTTTAGTTATCTTTTGTAGTTCCTTTTTCTACTATCTAATTTATCATTGAATAAGATTATATGGCTTAATTTTTTAATTCTGAAATTTCTCAAAAAGCAAACGGACTATGTGGCATTGAAATATGCTCTCAATGTAATGATCTTTAAATTACTTGTTTGACATTGTTAGCAATGTAAATATTGCTGAGTCAGTTACAATGAATTCAGTTACAAGTTGTAACAAACTTAGTAACGACTGTGAAGTTAGTTAGAGAGATATAATTAGTCCACTAACAAATTATTACCATGGCATTGGATGTACATATATGAAAATTGATACAAGAAAAGGAATAATAGCTCTCTCTTTTAAAAGTTACATAGGAAAAATTATTACCTCTAAGAGGTTACTTTCTTACATTTTCTTCTCAATTTTCATTCAGGTTTTCTAGCATACCAAACACTCAATTCTATCTTGGTATCAGAGCGATCCTTCTAGCAATTTCATGGTGTCTTCATCAGAATCTTAGTCTGCCACTTCTGCTGCTGCTATTCCTCCTTAATTTGCTCAATACCTGAAGACAAATTCTTGCTCTCCGTTTGCATAGACTCTGAGCATCGCCATATCTGTCAAACTTGAGACAAACAATTACTTGGTGTGGAATCACAAGTCCTTCCAATGATTCGTGGCCACAGTCTTCAAGGCTACATTTTCGATACAAAGCCATGTCCATCTGAATTCATCAAATCCAGGCAACCAAATGGTGAATTAGTTCAAGAATCAAATCCAGAATATGAGCAATGGATTCGTGAAGATCAACTACTTCTCAGTTGGCTTCTGTCTTCTCTTTCTCCTCCACTTCTTCGTAGTGTAACAAGATTGCATACATCTCATGCTGTGTGGAACTCACTTGAACGTCTCTTTGTTTTTCGATCTAAGGCGCGTCTCTTGAATCTCAAGATTCAACTTCAAACCACCAAGAAAGATGCTCTTTCTGTCTCTGACTATTTTTCCAAGATGGAAGGAATTGCATATTCTCTTGCAATGGTAGGATATGACATATCTAACGAAGACCTTATCATGTCAATCCTAATTGGTTTACTTATGGAATATGATGTTGTTGTTGTGATGGTAAATGCTCGGTTGGAATCTATGGATGTTACTGTCCAAGAATTCTAGGCTATAGTTTTTACTTAAGAGAGTCATATAGAGCAATAAAACAATACTATGTCTCTAAAATTGAACAATGCATCAACAAATCTAACAACAAATTTTCCTGACACTCGTACTCAAGGAGGCTTTCGTGGTCGTGGAGGAAACCACTCAAATTCCAACAGAGGTAGAGGTAGAGTTGGTCGTAACTCTGGAGGCTGTGGTTCTAAGCCTATCTGCCAAATCTATAAAAAGCAAGGTCATACAGCCCTGGCCTGTTGGTACAGAATGGATGAGTCCTACCAGCCATCCTCTTAGAGAATCAATACCACCAACAACCCTGTCCAAGGCAAAGCCACTGCCTTCCTTGCTGGACCTGAATCAGTAGCAAATTTGTGTTGGTATGTAGACACTGGAGCTACACATCATGTCAAAACAGATCTGGAGAACTTGGACTTGAAGGCTGACTATAATGGAGGTGAGCAACTAATGGTAGGAAATGGTAAATGCCTTGATATTACTCACATAGGTTTTCTACTACTTTACCAATTTAGTCCTTTAGGTTACTTAAATTACTTAATGTGCTTCGTGTACCCTCAATCAGAAAAAGCCTTGTTAGCATTTCCAAACTTACCTTTGAAAATAATGTGTTTGTTGAATTTCACTCCACATTTTGTGTTGTTAAGGACAAGGTCACGGGGAAGGTCCTACTCACAGGAACACTTAGAGATGGCCTCAATTAGATGAATGAACCAGTTTCTCATGCTTCATATTCAAGTCCAAGTAAAAGAAGTTCTGGTTTTCCTCAATCATTTTTAGAGTCAGTAGTCAATAAATCATTTACAATCTCTCATTGTAATAAATATGTGTTTGCACCAAAGTCTTGTGATATTAAGGTCAGTTCTAGTAATTGTCATGCACAAAATGTGTCGTGTGGTTAACCTACTTGTTTGTCAATGTCCAAGTTTGATGTAATAACATTGTGGCATAGGCGTTTAGGCCATGCCTCTAGCACAACAATGTCTACTACCCTCAAGTCATATAATGTCTCAATTCCAAATAATAAAGAATTTTTTTGTTCCTCTTGCCAATATGGAAAAAGTCACACTTTACCTTTTCTAGTTTCAATCACAAAAACCAATCATCCTCTTCAATTAATTCACACTGATCTGTAGGGACCAACACTAGTTTTATCTTCTCAAGGTTATAGATATTGTATCCATTTCCTTGACGATTATACCATATACACCTGGATCTATCCTCTTAAACTCAAATCTGAGGCTTTATCTGTGTTGCACACCTATAAACTTCTAGTTGAAAAGTGATTTGATTCTTCAATTAAAATGTTATAGAGTGACTAGGGGGTGAGTATAGGTCTTTTGCTCTTGTCCTAACACAGTTTGGTATTGCCATGAGACATCCTTGTCCACATAGTCATGAGCAAAATGGTAGGGCAGAAAGAAAACACAGATATATAGTTAAGCTTAGGTTGACTTTCTTGGCCCAAGCTTTTATGCCTCTCTCTTTTTGGTGGGATGCATTCTCTACTATAGCCAATACCACAAAGCGTCTCCCATCCATTGTTCTTGACAATATTAGCCCTTTCCAAAAATTGTTTCACTCTTCTCTTGATCTTTCATTTCTCAAAGTCTTTGGTTGTTCAGCTTATCCTCACTTGCGTCCATACAATACTCATAAATATCAATTTAGGTCCTCAAAATGTCTGTTTTTGGGGTACAGCCCTATCCATAAAGGTTATAAGAGCCTACATCCTTATGGTTGTATCTACATCTCTAGGAATGTTGTCTTTAATGAAATTGAATTTCCATATTCTGAGCTATTTGGTACACATCGAAATCCTCATATCAGTTCTTCCTCAACTATATTACCACAACTTATTTTTACTCTAGGAGCACAAGCGTTAGAAACTAGCACAAGTTCACTGAACTTATCTATAAGTATTCATACTGAACCAAATCCAGCTCATGATCCTCATAATTTTTCCTCTACTATTGATCATTCTGACCCTCCTACAATAGCCTCACCTAATAATAACAAAACTTGTCAATCCCTCTGTCCCACAAAGAAACCGCCAAAATACACTATTCCTACTCACCCCATGACAACTCGATGCAAAGTTGGCATTTTCAAAACAAAAGATTTCACCACTGTCAAGCATCCCATCTCTATCAATCCTGGTCAAACAAAACCTACTTGTGTGAATTAGGCTTTATCGAATCCCCATTGGAAACAAGCCATGGAAGCAGAATACAATGTACTTATGCATAATCACACCTGGGATTTGGTCCCTACTGACCCTACATATAATGTTGTAGGCAATAAATGGGTGTTCAAGTTAAAATTTCACCCTGATGGTTCTATACAACATTATAAAGCATGGTTAGTTGCTAAAGGCTTTCTTCAGACACCAGGAGTCGACTTTTCTAAAACTTTCAGTCTAGTCATTAAACCATCCACTATTCAAATTGTCCTCACCTTAGCAGTTCATTATGATTGGCCTATTAAACAACTAGATGTCAATAATACTTTTTAAAATGGATTTCTTCAAGAAACTGGGTATATGATACAACCTGAAGGCTTTACTGATTCCACTCATCCCACACATGTCTGCAAACTTAACAAAGCATTGTATGGTCTTAAGCAAGCCCCCAGAGATTGGTTTAATAGACTTAGATCAACCCTACTCAACTGGGGTTTCACTAACTCAAAATCAGATGTGTCACTTATCTTCTACAAGCATAAGAGGACTGTCCTCTTATTTCTTATTTATGTTGATGACATTCTTCTTACTTGTAATGATCCAGCAATGATCTCTCAACTTGCCAATGATTTAAATCTTGCTTTTGCTCTTAAAGATCTTGGTCCCTTACACTACTTTCTAGGCATTGAGGCTTATCGTGATACTGCAGGACTTTACTTATCCCAGTCCAAGTACATTGCTGATCTTCTGAAGAAGGCTAAAATGGACCTTGCAAAACCTTTTTCAACCCTAGCACCTCCAGGCTTCACCTTGTCCAAGACCGGGGGGGGGGGGGGGTGGGGAGTAATGGCAGATCTAGACTTGTACAGAAGCACAATAGGTGCTTTACAATACCTTATAGTTACCAGACTAGATATATCTTACATTGTTAGCAAACTAAGTCAGTTCTTATAGGCACCAATTGACAAGCATTGGTAGGCATGTAAGAGAGTACTCAAATACCTTAAAGGGTCGATTTCAGCTGGAATTAGCTTCAAGCCATCCAAGATGCTATCTTTAACAAGCTTTGCTCATGCAGATTGGGCAAGCTACCCTAATGACAAAAGATCTACAAGTGCCTATTGTGTCTTTCTTGGGGATTGTTTAGTGTCTTGGAGTTCCAAAAAGCAGCATGTAGTTGTACGGTCTAGTACAAAAGTAGAATATAGAGCTCTTGCTCACACAGCAGCAGAAGTCTCCCAGTTGCAATCTTTGTTAACAGAAATTGGAGTCAATTTGTCAAGTAAGCCACTGATTTGCTGTGATAATATAGTGTAGCTTCGTTGGTTGCAAATCCGAATTTCATGCTAGGACAAGACACATTGAAATGCATTTTGTCAGAGACAAAGTACTAAACAAGGAGCTTGAGATCAGATATGTTCCAACCATGGAACAAACTGCAGATGTCTTAACAAAGGGGCTGTCAGTCCGAAGATTTCTGAAGATGAGAAACAAACTCAGAGTGATAGAGCCACCCTTTTGTTTGAGGGGACATGTTAGCAATGTAAATGTAGCTGAGTCAATTACAATGAATTCAGTTATAAGTTGTAACAAACTCAATAATGACTGTGAAGTTAGTTAGAGAGATATAATTAGTCGACTAACAGATTATTACCATGGCCTTGGATGTACATATATAAAAACTGATACGAGAAAAGGAATAATAGCTCTCTCTCTGAAGTTACATAGGAAAAATTATTAGCTCTTAGAGGTTACTTTCTCACATATTCTTCTCAATGTTTGTTCACGTTTTCTAGCATACCAAACACTCAATTCTGTCTAACATCATTATTGTATATTTATTATTGTAGTTTTGGTGGTGGGATCTATATGTTTGCTAATAATAAGCCGTGGAAGTAATCAATCTAGAGAAAAACTTTAAAACAAAAAGAAAGAACATGTAAAAATAATTAGATGCTATTCTATTGAGTGTGGTGTGACGTGCTTTTGTGAGTGTAAATATGTGATGCATTTGCATGCATTCGAGGAATGTTTTGTATTATACATTTTTGTTTTCAATCATATTACACATGCGATTGTGTTATGTTCTATCTAATTGTGAAGTTGGTTATCAGACTCCTATCACACATTTGCAGACAGCGCTAGGAACATTGGTTATTCAAATTAGAACCGACGGCCGATAGAAAAAAATAGCAAGGAACATTGGTTATTCAAATTAGAACAGCCACCTGGTAGATTCCACTCTGCGATCGGAGCTAGAGACAAAAAGCATTAGTATTTTTTTTATTCAAAACAAAATATAAAATAATCTGGTAGATTCTGTTTCGACATTAAATTCCATTCTGGAAGCTCATGCTAGCAACCAAAGTTATTTGGCATTTTTTGTTTTAGAGAAATATAAGAATATGGCAAACTCTGCTCCAACATATGCCAGGCTTCACTTTGGTGGCCCAAGCCAATGACTGAGAATGGTTGGTATTTTTTTGTTTAAAGAAAATATAAAATAATTCGGTAGATTCTATTCTAGTATCCACCAAATTCCACGCCAACGGTCAGTGCTAGAGAACAAAGATGCTTGGTTTTTTTAATTAAAAATAAAAATAAGATTATTTGGCAGTTTCCACTCTGGCATCTACCAAATTTTACTTTGGCAGCCTGCGTTGGTGACCTAAGATGCTTGTCGTTTTTTTTGGTTTTAAAGAAATTATGAAATAATCTGGTAGATTTTGCTTAGGTATTGTAATGCCCCGGAATTTATTTAATATTATTGTAATATAAATGATGAATTAGTGTGCCATAATTAATGTTTCAACATTAATTTGATTACTTGGTTAGATTTTGAATTTTGGTTGTTTTGTTAATTTGGTGAATCCAAGTGATTTCTTATTGTTTTAAAATGATGTTTTGAGTTTTAAAACAAAACAATTTGTAAAATGTTAAAAATATTTTGTTTTACAAAACCATGGGTGGCATTTGGTTTTCATACAGTAAAACCGCCCACAAGTTTCCTCTATTTATTTCCTTTTTCCCCTCCTCTCTCCTCACTCTCTCTGATCTCACTCTCTCTCTCTGTCGTGAGCTTCCTCACTCTCTCTCTCTCTCGGTTTCCTCTCTCTCTCAATTTCTCCTTGAGTTTTTGAATTAAATTCGAATCCAAGCTTCGGATTAGCAAGGAGGAAGCTCAGGAACGTGATTTAGCAACCGAAAACGTGGATTTAAAGCTTTGATTCAAGGTTAGTTTTCAAAGTTCTAAACTTTTTACAAAATTTTCAATTTTGTGCATTTTTGAAATCTAGGTTTGCTTGAGCTTAGAAAACCTTTGATTTGAGTTAAATGAACTTAGAACAACTAGAATCTAAGCTTAGATTGAAGAAAAACGGATTGGATTCAAGATTTTTCATTTTTCTCCCCATTTTCTCATTTTTAGATTTTTGACATTTTTGAGTTTAAATCTTGTTTAAATGAGTTCAAATGTGTTCTAGTATGTTTTTCTATCAACTATGATTGTTTTCCAAGCCTGGGATTTAAGAAAAATAGGTTAAAATCAAGATTTGAATTTTGGGGGAATCGAAAACCCGTGGCAAGATTTTTGGGTTTTTCTAGTTCAGCAAGCCAGATCAAGGGATCGGTAGGCCGGTGTTCATCGGTCCGGCAGGCCGAACCTAGGGAATGACCGGCCGACTGGACTTGGTTTCCGGCAGGCCAAACTGTGCAGTTTGGCCGGCCGAAGCTGGGAGTCCGGCAGGGCGGCCGAGCATGGAGAATTTTGTGATTTTTCACCCATTTTCACTGTTTTGGACCCCGATTTAAATTCCAACCTTATAGAATGATTTTAAAGATATAGATGGCACACTAGGACATCATGAAATGGTTTAGTAATATAGAATGTCTTGAACTAGATATTGATCGACTTAGTTGGTATCTAGGATCGTTCGTGGTTCCGCGGAGCTAACGTATAGCGGACCGGGATTACGGTGTGGGGCACCGGCACGAGTATTGAGGTAGGACTTCTACCCTATTCCTTAGTAGCCTAGTTTCAAAATGATTTGGCTTTGAAAAGGATTTCTATTAAAAATGTTTTCAACGGTTGTTTGAAAATGAATTTATCGGTTATATTTTAATATACCGTGAACTGAAATGAACTTCATAATAAATGTAAATGACAACACTCGGTAATTGGGTTTTGAATGATGATGATAATAAACATATAGGCATGATGTCATATCAGAGATCGGGTCGTGTAGCGATCGACCTTGGGGGCAGGTCCCGAAACCCAGCTGGGCCACTACGGTGGTGATATTATTATAGTTTGCCTAGGAAAAGAAAATGATATTTCTAGTTGTCAGAGTAAATTGTTCTGGGTAAGGATGGTTTTATTCAAATTTATTTATTTATTTATTTATTCAAGGTTTCTTTTAAATAATTCCTAAATAATGAAATGTTTCTCTAAATTAAATTATTTTATAAAACATAGTCCTACTAAGCCTTTCGCTCACATTTTATTTGTTTTAAATTTCCCTCCCTACTAGGTGGTTTTCCATTTAGGTTTGGAGAAGATTCAACGGATAGGACCCAGGAGCAATAGAGGGACTAGTAGATTAATTTGTATTATTTAAATCAAGGCATATAAGATTTTAACTTTATTTGTACTTGGACTGTGATTGTATTTATGATATTGTCAGTACCATGTGTGTGCACAAGTTGTAGGTCTGTGGGACCCATACTCGCTATGTTTATTCTTTAACATTAATTATTCATGCAATGGTTTCCTTAAATTTTTACATTTTATATTTAACTCAAACCCTTAAACTCTTGATTTTAATTAAATTCTCCTTTAATTGATTTAAATAATCCGCCACGTCACCTCTCATACTTCGGGGCGTGACAGAATGGTATCAGAGCTCAAGGCTATGAACCTTGGGAATTATGCACACATAGGTTTGACAATGGAATACCTCTGACAGTCCAAATTTTGTTTTCAGAAGTGAGAGAATGGCACCTAGACGTCGTTTGACAGCTAACGCTAAGTTTGGAAACAATGAGGGCATGATGAGGTCTATGTTTGCGGCTTTCCGGCAGATGGCAGCCTGGGCTAGACCAAAAGATTCTGATGCTGGTCGTCGGCATGCGTACTTTAAGGAATTCTGGCGTGCATCTATTCTGACTTTTGATTGTAATGGGGATCCGCAGTTAGCAGAGTATTGGCTGGATTCGGTCTTAAAGCATTTGGATACCCTTGGTGTGCCTGAGGAGTATCGTGTGGAGTTTGCTGCGTATAAGCTCAAGAGTGGCGCTAACACTTGGTGGAAACAGGCTAAGCATTTGGAATGCGGTGGCGATATCAGTTGGGATAGGTTCAAGGAGTTGTTCTATGATCGATATTTTTCGCAGGGGTATAGAGATCAGAAGGCAGCTGAGTTCTACAGGTTACAATAGGGTGATCTGTTAGTTCAGGAATATGAGGCAAGGTTTAATGAGTTGGCTGGGTTTGCTCCATCATCGGTGGCATCGAAGCGTGAGAAGTGTATTAAGTTTCAAGAAGGGCTCAAGGCTCCTATTCAGCGACAGTTGGTTGCTCTACGGCTTAGGAGTTTTGGAGAACTTGTGTCGTCGGTGATATCCGTGGAGAATGATTATGTGCAGTATTGTGAGGATCGAGCCAAGGCTTCAGGAGGACCGTAGAGGAGTGGCAGAAAGAGCACCAGTAGCCGTCCGACTCCATGGAAGAGCAAGCAAGGTGGCGCGAACAGCGGTAGCAGCAGTTCATCTGGTAGCGGGCGCAGCAATCCCTACAGCTTCCATTGTCATTTCTCTCAGCAACCCGGATACATCAAGAGGAATTGTCCGATCAGGAGTGCCCGTCTTGGATCTCAGACCGGGGAGGATGCTAGTCGTCAGTCTCAGCCTCAGACCCTACCTCCGCCTCAGTAGTACTCGCAATTGCAGTATCCCTAGTTCTCTCCTCAGCAGTTTTCATATCCGACACGGGGGCAGCAGCCGTAGCATTTCCAACGCAGCGTCCCTTAGTATCGAGCGCCAAGTACAGGTAGTGTGCAGTCGTCTCCATCCTAGCAGCATCGGCAGAATAATCCAGGACCCAGCAATGTTGGTAGAGTGAAAGGAAAGGCTTTAGTGCAGGTTCATGCAATGGCATCTAGAGGTTCAAATTCTCAGACTGGTAATGCGGTTGTCGATGGTACGATCTTGGTTTCTAGATCTTTAGCTCACGTTTTATTTGATACCGGTGCCTCTCATTCTCTCATTTCGAGTTCTTTTGTACATGCCTTGGGATTAGAGATAGAAGAGTTTAATGAACCCCTAGTCATAACTTCTCCCTTGGGGCAGGTTTGTGTAAATTGTATGTGTAAATCTTGTAAAATAAAGATTGGGGATGAGATTTTGAAAAGTAATTTGATTATACTCCCCATGAGCTCCTATGATGTAATTCTAGGGATGGACTGGTTGTCCAGGTATAATGCAGTTGTGGACTGCCAACTTAGAAAAGTGACCCTAGTGTTTGATAGGGGGACGATGATCACCTACCAGGGTGGTGGTGATTGGTTAATGAGTGAGCGTCTCATGAAGTCAGGTCTAGGAGGGCGAAGGAATCTAGGTTGTTGTACTTTTCTTGCCAACCTAGATTGCGAGCCCTATGCTTTGAGTGGTAGTGTAGCGATTCTGGTGGTTGATGAGTTCGAGAATGTCTTCCCCAACGAGCTGCTAGGATTACCATCGCATCGGGAAATTGAGTTTGGTATCAAGTTGTTTCCAAGAACAGCACCGATTTCTATGGCACCTTATCAGATGGCACCGGTAGAAATGAAAGAATTGAGGAGGACAACTTCAGGAGCTTGCTGATAAAGGGTATATTCAGAATAGCACATCTCCATGGGGAGCACGGTTTTGTTTGCTAAGAAACATGATGGGACTCTCAGGTTATGTGTAGATTATCGGCAGCTGAATCGTGTTACGGTGAAGAACAAGTATCCCTTGCCTAGGATTGATGAGTTGTTTGATCAGTTGGGAGATTCGCGGTACTTCTCAAAGATTGATTTGCGGTCGGGTTATCATCAGCTCAGGATTTAGGAAGAGGATATTCCCAAGACAGCTTTTAGGACTCGGTATGGGTACTTTGAGTTTCTGGTTATGTTGTTTGGGTTGACGAATGCTCCGGTAGCTTTCATGGATTTGATGAACATGATATTTAGACCGTATCTGGATCAGTTCGTGATCGTGTTCATCGATGATATTCTTGTGTATTCTAAGACTTGGGAGGAGCATGAGCAGCATCTCTGAATTGTGCTTCAGACTCTACGGGAGCACCAATTGTATGCTAAGAGGGAAAAGTGTGAGTTTTGGTTGACTGAGGTCAAGTTTTTAGGTCATGTAATCTCAGAGCATGGTATTTTTGTGGATCCGTCCAATATTGAAGCCATAGTGGAGTGGGAACGACCAAGGAATGTAGCGGAGATTCGCAGCTTCTTAGGTCTTGCAGGTTATTACAGGAAATTTGTAAAGGATTTTTCGAAGATTGCAGCTCTGTTGACGAGATTGATCAAGAAAAATGTCAGGCTTGAGTGGAATGAAGATTGTGAGCTTGCTTTTCAGGAATTGAAGAACCGGTTGACTTCAGCTCCAGTGTTAGTTATTCCTAGCAGTGACGAGCCGTATGAGGTTTATGCAGATGCTTCAGGGCGCAGACTTGGGTGCGTGTTGATGCAGCATGGACGTGTAGTTGCATACGGATCGAGACAGCTATGACCTCACGAGCAAAATTATCCTACTCATGATTTGGAGCTCGCGGCGGTGATTCACGCGCTGAAGATTTGGAGGTGATACTTGTATGGAGCGTCGTTTCAAGTCTTCTTCGATCACAAGAGTTTGAGGTATTTGTTCACTCAGAGGGATCTTAATTTGAGGCAGCGGAGATGGATAGAGTATATAGAGGATTATGATTTTGCGTTGCAGTATCATCCTGAGAAAGCTAATGTGGTCGTGGACGCGCTTAGCAGGAAGTCTTTAGGGATTCTCGCTTGTTTGGCTTTTGAGGACTGGAGCAGGGATGCGACAGTGAGCGAGTATAGGCTACGGTATCATGAAGTCTGTGATTGAGTTTCGGTATATCATGTGGAAGCGACCCCAGCTCTTGTTCGGATGGTGAGCAAAGTCAGTGGCAAGATCGGCATTTGCAGGGGATTTGGTCACGGGATTTAGAACAAGGAGCAGTTTGAAGAATGGAGCATGCATGTAGATAGATCGTTGTATTTCCGGGAGCATCTTGCAGTTCCAGCTATCGCTGAGGCGACGAAAGCCGTTCTGGATGAAGCTCATAGGTCTCAGTTTGCTATTCATCCGAGGAGCACAAAGATGTATCACGATTTGAAGAGGCAGTATTGGTGGAGAGGCATGAAGAAAGATGTTCGAGAGTATGTGGCCAAGTGTTCGGGGTGTCTTCAGGTGAAAGCCGAGCATCAGAAGCCTGCAGGTCAGCTTCAGCCGCTTCCTATTCCAGGGTAGAAATGGGAGCATGTGACGATGGATTTTCTCACAGGTTTGCCGAGGACGGAGCAGCGGCATGATGCAGTTTGGGTCGTGGTCGACAGGTTGACGAAATTGACGCATTTCATTCTGTTTAGGTCGACGTGTTCGAGGAAGATTCTCGAAGATTTGTATCTATAGAACATTGTGAGGTTGCATGGAGTTCCTTTGTCCATCACCTCTGATCGAGACACCAGGTTTAATGCCAAGTACTGGAGGAGTTTTCAAGAGGCTTTAGGTACAGATTTGAACTTCAGTATGACATTTCATCCTCAGACTGATGGGCAGTCTGAGCGGGTTATTCAGATTCTCGAGAATATGTTACGTGCCTGTGCGTTGGACTTCGGCGGAAATTGGAAGCAATGTTTGCATCTGGTGGAGTTCGCATACAACAATAGCTATCAGGCGAGTATTGGTATGGCACCGTTTGAGGCGTTGTATGGGCGACCGTGTCAGTCACCTGTGTGTTGGGTCGAGCCGGAAGATAGGGTTATTCTTGGGTCGGATGAGATCCGTGAAAGCAACGAGAAAGTCGTGGTGATTCGAGATCGATTGAGGGAAGCTCAGAGTCGACAGAAAAGTTATGCGGATAGAAGACGTAGACCCTTAGAGTTTGCGGTTGGAGATTTTGTTCTCTTAAAGGTTCACCTCGTAAGGGAACTATGTGGTTCGGAGTGAGTGGGAAGCTCGCGCCGAGGTACATTGGGCCGTTCGAGATTACTCAGCGTGTTGGTGTGGTTGCTTATCGGCTTGATCTTCCGCCCGAAATTTCTCATGTTCACGATGTGTTTCATGTGTCGATGCTTAGGAAGTGTCCGCCTGAGCAGGGTAAGATAGTTTCATTTCGCGATGTACAGGTTCAGGAAGATACGACGTACGAAGAAGTGACGATTCAGATCATCGATCAGAAAGTAATTAGTTTGTGTCGTCGTGAGATACCGTTGGTAAAGGTCGTATGGCAGCATCACGGAGTTGTTGAAGCCATTTGGGAACTAGAGTCAAGTATGTTGGAAACAAAGTGCGCAGCGGAATTTTTAAAATTTTTCATCAGAGTAATTTCCAAAACACAAGTTTGACATGTTATATGTATAAATTAGACAGATCTTACTAACCTCAGTGTGCCGAAGAACCTCCACAACCTGTGTAGAGAAGTAACGTTCCAGAAGAGCCTCAACCAACTGGTCTTCTTTGCTATTCTCTATCCACAACCGGAGTGAGTGTGGGCTCACACGTACAGCTCTTCCACCGGTGACTCTCCTTCCAACCAATAGAGAGAACCCAAAGCTAAAGTTCGTGATTTGTGAACAAAAGCTCTCAGGGAGTTTTTAGATGCTCACTAGAAGAGTATCGCTCTTAATCTCTCAAATTGATTTGAGTAAATCATGAGACTCACTCCCTTTTTATAGGTATCGGTCTTGGGGTCAGTCCATACCAGATTAGGTCTCAAAAACTCGAAACAGAATCAAGTTTGGATCAATATCAGAGAAGATCCGCATGAAAACGCATAATCTTATCTCCCGTTGATCGGCAGGCCGAACAGACCAGTTCGGCAGGCCGAACTCCCGAGAAAAAATCTCAACGAATCTTTTATTTTCCACCCGAGATTCTAAAGGATAAAGTCTCAGTTTTGTTTCAAATAACCTAATAGAGAAGATATCTGATCAAAACAAACTTTATCAAGATAATCTCTAAGAAAATAAATCAATTCACAATAATTCTACAAGTTTATCTTGTTCTAATTTGTCCAAAATTAAAACAACCGATAAACAGACAAGAATTATCTGATCGCAATAATTCAACAAGTTTATCTTGAACTAATTTCTTACAAAATTAATTCAACCGATAAACAGACATGAATTATTTGATTCTTACAAATTTTAAACCAATTTGATAAATTCGACATAAGTCATCAATTATTGAAAAACCACGCCGTGTCGTTACAAGACTTTGTGAGCTAGCAAAGGGGACCAAAATGGACCTATAAAATTCAAGCTCGTGATAATTATGAAACCCAATATCCCAGATATACATTTCACAATTATCAACTCCAACGCTACTCCACTAAAAGCTTGGAGTTGCACTCTCGAACTTTATAGAATTACGAAGCTTGTGTAGCTAAGTCTCCATGACATATCAAAGTGTATCGTATCCCCATATGATAATCCATAATCGGCTTAAGGACAAGTTCTGTCTTACCTTCCCGATTATTTTTATCTTGCGTTCCATTGTCTCACCATTAGAAAACTTACCATCCAAAGATAGTATACCATTCGGTCACACCTATGTATCCAAATGGTTGAGCGCTCCAGTTTTCCAATTACAGGACAACGCATATAAGAGGATATCATTACTCCTAAAGAGGAGCTATGGATTCCATATCTATGAATAACAAGTCTACGCTATCAAGAGTCAGGCCTCCAACGTATTGGTATGCATACCACTATTGAGATGTGGGTGTCACCCTTTGGCACATCAAAAGACACAAGTCGAGACAACGGGCCCACTATTTATCTCAGGATTAAGATACAATACAAATGACTATCTAGAGTGAATCGATTTGCCAAGACAGAATTATTAATCCAATTCAATTCACTTTATGTCCCGATCCAACACATCGTCACCTATGACAACGTGCCAATGTTTCTATTCACAGAGTCCAACTCCGATGGCCAAGACAAACCATCTCCCAAAAGGGATATAGACAACATAACAACCTTTACATGAATAAAGCGCCCAACTTTATTCCCTCGATTGCGGATCATATGTTTTAGACCGTCACCTTAAGAATCGTGTCTTCTACATAATTAGTCCATCATATGCCTAATTCTTAAGGTTTAGACTGACAGTCTCAGACTACTGTTTGCTTATCATACATTCAACAAATATGAACGTAAAGAGGACAAGATTTGGTATATATAAAATAATAAATTCTTTATTGATAAAAATGTCTCCAAAAACATATTACATTTTTACTCCTTAGGGCATACATGTCTAACAATCTCCCACTTGCACTAAGTGAGTAAATACAGCAAATTTCGCATCCCCATAGCTTCCACATGCCTCTCGAAGACTCTTCCAGTAAGTGTCTTCGTAAATGGATCAGCTAAATTGTCCTCTGACGCGATCTTGCACACCGTGACATGCCCGCCCTCAACGAAGTCCTTTATCACATGATACTTCTGATCAATATGCTTACTCTTCTTGTGAAATCTTGGTTCCTTAGCATTAGCTACCGCCGCACTGTTATCACAGTACAGTGATACCACTTTATCCATACCAGGAACTACCTCAAGATCCCCAAGGAACTTGCGGAGCCACACTACTTCTTTCGAAGCATCACTAGCCGCCACATACCCAGCCTCCATCGTTGAATCCGAAGTGCAATCTTGCTTGGCACTTCTCCAACTGATGGCACCGCCACCCAGAGTAAACACAAACCCCGAAGTCGATTTCCTAGAATCCAGACAGGATTGAAAATCTGAATCAGTGTATCCTATAGGAGTTAAATCCTCACCTGAATACACAAGTATATACCCTCGAGTCCTTCTCAGGTACTTGAAAATATGCTTTACCGCAACCCAATGGTTCGGTCCTAGATCCGCCTGAAATCGACTTACAATCTCGACCGCATAGCTAATATCCGGTCGTGTGCAAAGCATGGCATACATGAGACTACCCATTGCCGAAGCATAAGGCACCTTCTTCATGTATTCTCTTTCTTCATAAGACTTTGGAGAGTCTTTCTTAGAAAGACTAATTCCAAACCTAGATGGTTGCCCACCTTTCTTGAAATCGTGCATTGCAAACCTCTTGGGAATTTTATCTATGTAGCAGGCCTGTGACAAAGCTATCATTTTGTTCTTCTTATCCTGAAAGATCTGGATACCGAGAACAAAATTAGCCTCACCTAAGTCCTTCATGTCAAACTACTTGGTCAACCATAATTTGATCGATGACAACGTCCCAACGTCATTGCTAATTAGCAGAATGTCATCTACATAGAGCATTAGAAAAACCACCTTCCCATCCTTTATGTGATTGTAAACACATGGTTCATCCACATTTTTTGAGAACCCATAAGTCTTGATCACTTGATCAAATCTTATGTTCCAAGAACGGGATGCCTGCTTAAGTCCATAAATTGAATTTAGCAGCTTACAAACCTTACCCTCTTGACCCGCGACCTTGAACCCGTCTGGTTGTTCCATATAAATGGACTCATCAAGATAGCCATTCAGAAAAGCCGTCTTGACATCCATCTGTCAAATCTCATAGTCGAGAGCGGCAGCTATGGACAAGAGAATCCGGATGGACTTAAGCATGGCTACAGGCGAAAAGGTTTCCTCATAATCGATTCCTTCCTTTTCCTTATAACCCTTAGCTACCAATCTAGCCTTAAAGGTTTCGATCTTTCCATCCACTCCTCTTTTCCTCTTGTAGATCGACTTACACCCTATGAGTTTTACCCCTTTGGGAAGATCCAAAAGCTCCCAGACCTGATTAGTCACTATAGACTTCATCTCTATGTTCATGGCCTCTATCCAGAGTCTTGAATCAACATCCTCCATAGCTTCTACGTAAGTATAAGGATCCCTGTCATGTTCATCCGGTTCAGCCAAGAAGACCTCCCCATTGGACATATACCTCCCAGGTTGACGCCTGATCCTCCCACTACGCCGAAGCCCCTGAAATTGTTGTTCAGGTTTGTTTGGCTTTTCTACACCGATTGGAATGGTTTCGTTCGGAACCTCCAGAGTGAACGGATCACCCCTTAACTCCTTAAGCACCACTTTGCTTCGAGATTTAAAGTCGTCCATGTAATTCTCCTCAAGGAAAGTTGCATTAGTTGAAACCATGACTTTATTTTCCTTTGGGTTATAAAAATAACCCCCTTTAGTCCCTTTTGGATATCCTACAAACACACAAACTTCCAAACGTGCTTCCAACTTATTCGGATCCTTAAACAAGACATGAGCTGGACATCCCCATATGCGAATATGGTTTAAGGATGTCTTTCGTCTTGTCCACAACTCGTGAGGAGTTTTAGGGACCGATTTTGAAGGCACATTGTTCAAAAGATAACATGCGGTTTGTAGTGCATATCCTTAAAAGGATAAAGGTAATGATGAATAACTCATCATGGACCTTATCATGTCCAACAAAGTCATATTCCTTCTCTCCGCTATGCCATTTGGCTGCAGAGTGCGGGCGCAGTCAAATGGGATTAAATCCCATTCTCTAACAAGTGTACCAAGAACTCATCAGAAAGGTATTCCCCACCTCGATCAGATCGAAGTGCCTTTATGGGTCTACCCAATTGCTTTTCCACTTCAGCCCAAAACTCCCTGAACTTATCATAAGTTTCGCTTTTGTGGTGCATTAGGTACACATACCCATATCTTGAGTAATCGTCAATAAAAGTGACGAAGTACTCATACCCTCCTCGTGCCTGGATGTTCATCGGCCCGCAAACATCACTATGCACAAGTTCTAGAACCTCTACGGCCCTATTGCCCTTAGACCCGTATGGTCGTTTGGTCTTTTTACCCTCCAAACAAGATTCACATTGAGGTATAGATTCCACCTTTAAGTGAATTAAAGGTCCATCCCTTACCAACCTTTGAATCCTATTTAGGTTAATATGGCCAAGGCGCAAATGCCAAAGATAAGTCTTATTAGAGTGAGAAGTTTTAAGTCTTCTTGAGTCATTATCATTTATCTCAGTATTAAGCAATAAGTCCATCTTAGGCTTGATAAAATATAGATTATTTTGCATCCATCCAGAATAGATAAAAGATTTATTTTTACGAATCGCCACTTTTTCATTAAAAGATACCACGTAGGAGTCTTTAAATAAAGAAGATACAGAAATTAAATTCCTTTTAAATTTAGGAACATAAAAACAATCTCGTAAAATTAAATTCCTATAATTATCAAAGTAAAGATGGATGTCTCCCACTGCTTCCACTGAGACCAAGGATCCATCGCCCATCCGAAGCGTTAAGTCTTCACACAGCAAACTTCTCATTTCTTTGAATCCTTGTAGAGAAACACAAACATGATTAGTTGCACTGGAATCTATGACCCATATGTCACTAGATTCCTCAACCAAACAAGTTTCTATGTATAGAAGATCACACCTACCTCCCTTGGAAAGGAAGTCCTTGTAATGCTTCTTTATATGCTCGACCTTACCATAGAAGAAGCACTTAAGCTTCTTTGGGTTCTTCTTCTTCTTCTTGCTCTTGGTAGCAGCAGGAATAGAAGACTTCCCACTCTTGGCCCGTTGCTTCTTTCCATTCCCAGAGTTAGGATTGGAACCAGAAGCAGCTACCATGTTGGCCTCACCACCAGCAGGAGACTCCCTGATCAGCAGTTCAAACTCCTGTAACTGTTTCATCAGTTCTGTCAAGGTCATATCTCGTCTATTGCTTAAATTAAAAGTAGCTCTAAACAGAATAAATTCTTTAGACAGAGTCTCAAAGACCATAGTTATCTGAGTTTTAGCATCGATGTCGGCTCCATTGGTTTGAGCTTCAGCGAGGTAACCCATGACCAACATCATGTGCTCCTTTACAGATGTCCCCAGTCTCTGTCTACAGTTTAAGAGTTTCCAAAGCGCCCCTTGCCGCTTCGTTATGGCCTGGCCTCTGAACATATCCTCAAGATTATCCAAGATCTGCTTCGCAGTCTTATAATCCTGATGTTGAGCCTGCAACACGTTATTCATGCTAGCCGTAACATAGCAGCGGGCCTGATCATTAGCATCTTTCCAGCGATCGTACGATTGGAATTACTCATTACTTGAGTGTCCTGTAGGCTTGGGAGGACAAGGAGTTGTCAGTACATATTTCTGTTTCTCAAAGGATAGAACGATGTCCAGGTTTCGTTTCCAATCATTATAATTCTCACCGGTTAATTGGTTTTTGTCAAGTATTGCTGATAAAGTGTTTTTAGACATTTTCAATGTACAATAAAGAATCATATACCAAACATAAACAAACATATATAATAATTCAGTAAGATAACACAATCATGTAAAATCATACAAATGTGTTTATGTGTCAAAACCTTAAAAATATCACAACCTTACAACGATAATTCCTAACTCAGAATTCAACAAGCTCCTAGGGGAATCATGCCAAATTCAGTCAGGAACACGGATCCCCTCCTGATTAATATATGCCATTCAAGACCCGTATGATCCAACATATACTAATAATCGTTTCTTTGGCCATTAATTTTATTAACAGAGCTCCTAGGGGAGGTTAATAATAAAATTAACATGAGTGTATAACCACCATTTTAATATTTTATCCATGATTTATAATTACCACCTAGGGGTGTGCAACCATAAATCATACTAAAATACCTTATCCTTTCAGAGATCCAATCTGGTACATGATAGAAATCCCTTCTTAGGGGTCGGGACCACCATGTTCTTCTTATGGACCAACGATGGAGGCCTTAGGTCCTCTCTTTGAAAACCTTCTCCCACTCAATCTTTTGAAGTCAAGGTTTTATTTTAAAATTATGCATGAACAATTTTAATATGAGCGGCACTCCCTATCCTATATGACATGTTATCAATATACATGGTAAATCAAATTATAATGCAGACAAGCAAAGCAATCAAGCAAAGCTACAAGCAAAATAATAATAACCGTAATATTATGGTTCCACCCTAGAGAATAGAAAACTAAGATTACAAGAGAATAATCGAGACATCTATCAATTCTTCATCCTTGAATCCTCAAGTTGTATCCTTCTTCATGTAATATCCATTTTCAAGTCTTCAATCCTGTATGAATCGAATACTTCATATTTTCAGTCATATCCAAATTTAATGTTTCTCAGAATCGTCCCAAAAAATAAAATTAAAATTACACCAGAAAAATTGCACCTTTTCTGGATACTTGGCAGCTCTCGGTCGGCAGGCCGATTTGGATGATCGGCTTGCCGATCATGAAGGTTCGGCCTGCCGGCAGAGCACCAAAATTTCTGCCCCACTGTCGGCCTGTCGGACCACACATCTGGCCTGTCGACCTGTGACCTTCAGCCTGCCAAACTGTGACGTCCGACATGCCGACCGAGCAGTAATCACTTGTTCTAGAAAATACAACTTTAATGCAATTTATCAATTTTATTTTCAACAATTCAAAAACATAAAATTAGAGACTCAAGAAATACCTAGAGGCACCATCATCAATCTTCTAGATCCATCTTCTAGATCCGTCTTTTCTGAATAATTATTTAATTACAAAATTTTACAAATTTAAAATAAATAATAATTCTTAGACAGAGATGATAGTCCGCCATCTAATTACATGAAAAACCTAGATACACATTCTAACCTCTAAGGAACCATAACCGGTATTAATTAATTAATAAATAATTAAACAATGATTTAATCAACCATAATTAATTAATAAACATTCACCACATAATCTATGACAACATATATATTATATAGAAACCTAGAGTGTCATCTCTCTATAAAATTCAATTCAAGCATAGGAGAGATTAAGATCACAAAATTTATGCATATAAGATGATCACAAACTTGCAAATTTATGTAAAAACCTCAGCTCTGATACCAATTATTGGGAACAAAATGCGCAGTGGAATTTTTAAAATTTTTCATCAGAGTAATTTTCAAAACACAAGTTTGACATGTTATATGTATAAATTAGACAGATCTTACTAACCTCAGTGTGCCGAAGAACCTCCGCAACCTGTGTAGAGAAGTAACATTCCAGAAGAGCCTCAACCAACTAGTCTTCTTTGCTATTCTCTATCCACAACTGGAGTGAGTGTGGGCTCACACGTACAGCTCTTCCACCGGTGACTCTCCTTCCAACCAATAGAGAGAACCCAAAGCTAGTGTTCGTGATTTGTGAACAAAAGCTCTTAGGGAGTTTTTAAATGCTCACTAGAAGAGTATCGCTCTTAATCTCTCAAATTGATCTGAGTAAATCCTGAGACTCACTCCCTTTTTATAGGAATTGGTCCTGGGGTCAGTCCATATCAGATTAGGTCTCAAAAACTCGAAACAGAATCAAGTTTGGATCAATATTTGATAAGATCAGCGTGAAAACGCGTAATCTTATCTCCCATTGATCGGCAGGCCGAACAAACCAGTTCGACAGGCCGACCATGTCATTCGGCAGGCCGAACTCCCGAGAAAAAATCTCCGCGAATCTTTTATTTTCCACCCGAGATTCTAAAGGATAAAGTCTCAGTTTTGATTCAAATAACCCAATAGAGAAGATATCTGATCAAAACAAACTTTATCAAGATAATCTCTAAGAAAATAAATCAATTCACAATAATTCTACAAGTTTATCTTGTTCTAATTTGTCCAAAATTAAAACAACCGATAAACAGACAAGAATTATCTGATCGCAATAATTCAACAAGTTTATCTTGAACTAATTTCTTACAAAATTAATTCAACCGATAACAGACATGAATTATTTGATTCTTACAAATTTTAAACCAATCTGATAAATTCGACATAAGTCACCAATTATTGAAAAAGCACGCTATGTCATTACAGGACTTTGTGAGCTAGCAAAGGGGACCAAAATAGACCTATAAAGTTCAAGCTCGTGATAATTATGAAACCTAGTATCCCAGATATACATTTCACAATTATCAACTCCAACGCTACTCCACTAAAAGCTTGGAGCTGCACTCTCGAACTTTATAGAATTACGAAGCTTGTGTAGCTAAGTCTCCATGACATATCAAAGTGTATCGTATCCCCATATGATAATCCATAATCGGCTTAAGGACAAGTTCTGTCTTACCTTCCCGATTATTTTTATCTTACGTTCCATTGTCTCACCATTAGAAAACTTACCATCCAAAGATAGTATACCATTCGGTCACACCTATGTATCCAAATGGTTGAGCGCTCTAGTTTTTCAATTATAGGACAATGCATGTAAGAGGATATCATTACTCCTAAAGAGGAGCTATGGATTCCATATCTATGAATAACAAGTCTACGCTATCAAGAGTCATGCCTCCAACGTACCGGTATACATACCACTATTGAGATGTGGGTGTCACCCTTTGGCACATCAAAAGACACAAGTCGAGACAACGGGCCCACTATTCATCTTAGGATTAAGATACAATACAAATGACTGTCTAAAGTGAATCGATTTGCCAAGATAGAATTATTAATCCAAATCAATTCACTTTATGTCCCGATCGTCACCTATGACAACGTGCCAATATTTCTATTCACGGAGTCCAACTCCGATGGCCAAGAAAAACCATCTCCCAAAAGGGATACAGACAACATAACAATCTTTACATGAATAAAGCGCTCAAATTTATTCCCTCGATTGCAGATCATATGTTTTAGACCGTCACCTTAAGAATCGTGTCTTTCGCATAATCAGTCCATCATATGCCCAATTCTTAAGGTTTAGACTGACAGTCTTAGACTACTATTTACTTATCATACATTCAACAAATATGAAAATAAAGAGGACAAGATTTGGTATATATAAAAGAATAAATTCTTTATTGATAAAAATGTCTCCAAAAACGTATTATATTTTTTACTCCTTAGGGCATACATGTCTAACAGAGTATGTAGGAATTGTATCCGCATTTGTTTTGTTTTTGAATGAGATATAAATTTCGAGGGCGAAATTTCTTTTAGGGGTAGAGAGTTGTAACGCCCCAGAATTTATTTAATGTTATTGTAATATAAATGATGAATTAGTGTGTCATATTTCAACATTAATTTGATTACTTGGTTGGATTTTGAATTTTGGTTGTTTTGTTAATTTGGTGAATCCAAGTGATTTCTTATTGTTTTAAAATGATGTTTTGAGTTTTAAAACACAACAATTTATAAAATGTTAAAAATATTCCGTTTTACAAAACCGTGGGTGGCATTTGATTTTAGCACAGTAAAACCGCCCACAAGTTTCCTCTATTTATTTCCTTTTTCCCCTCCTCTCTCCTCACTCTCCCTCATCTCACTCTCTCTCCTCTCTCTCTCTCTACCGTGAGCTTCCTTACTCTCTCTCTCTCTCGGTTTCCTCTCTCTCTCAATTTCTCCTTGAGTTTTTGAATCAAATTCGAATCCAAGCTTTGGGTTAGCAAGGAGGAAGCTTGGGAATATGATTTAGCAACCGAAAACGTGGATTTAAAGCTTCGATTCAAGGTTAGTGTTGAAATTTCTAACTTTTTATACAAATTTCAATTTTATGCTATTTTTGAAATCTAGGTTTGCTTGAGCTTAGAAAACTTTGATTTGAGTTAAATGAACTTAGAACAACTAGAATCTAAGCTTAGATTGAAGAAAAAGGATTGGATTCAAGATTTTTTATTTTTCCCCATTTTCTCATTTTTAGATTTTTGAGATTTTTGAGTTTAAATCTTGTTTAAATGAGTTCAAATGTGTTCTAGTATGTTTTTCTATCAACTATGATTGTTTTCCATGCTTGGATTTGAGAAAAACAGTTAAAATCAAGATTTGGATTTTGGGGGAATCAAAAACCCGTGGCTGGATTTTGGGTTTTCCCAGTTTGGTAGCCGAACTACGTGTTTGACAGGCCGGATTCAAGGGATCGGCAGACTGGTTTCATCGGTCCGCAGGCCGAACCTGGGGAATGACTGGCCACCGACTTGGTTTCCGGCAGACCGAACTGTGCATTTGGCTGGCCAAAGCAGGGAGTCCGGCAGGCCGGTCGAGCATGGAAATTTTGTGATTTTTACCCGTTTTTACTGTTTGGACCCCGATTTAAATTCCAACCTTATAGAATGATTTAAAGATATAAATGGCACACTAGGACATCATGAAATGGTTTAATAGCATAGAATTCTTGAACTAGATATTGATTGACTTAGTTGGTATCTAGGATCGTTCGTGGTTTCGCAGAGCTAACGTATAGCGGACCGGGATTTCGGTGTGGGGCATGGCACGAGTATTGAGGTAGGACTTCTACCCTATTCCTTGGTAGCCTAGTTTCAAAATGATTTGGCTTTGAAAAGGATTCTATTAAAAATGTTTTCAACGGTTGTTTGAAAATGAATTTATCGGTTATATTTAATATACGTGAACTGAAATGACTTCATAATGAATGTAAATGATAACACTCGGTAATTGGGTTTGAATGATGATGATAATAACATATAGGCATGATGCCATACAGAGATCGGGTCGTGTAGCAATCGACCTTGGGGGCAGGTCCCGAAACCCAGCTGGGCCACTACGGTGGTGATATATTATAGTTTGCCTAGGAAAGAAAATGATATTTCTGGTTGTCAGAGTAAACTGTTCTAGGTAAGGACGGTTTTATCAATTTATTTATTTATT